>JAGDYQ010000199.1:1768823-1787284 GCA_021962125.1 Bulinus truncatus | reverse complement strand
GGGCAAACTTACCAATTCAAAACAAGTTAATATGGGGCAATATTGAATACTGGGCAAACTTACCCATGCAAAGCCAGTTAATATAGAGAGCTTTACTTGAAATTTTCCAAATCCAATTTGGTCAATACATTCTTGAACAGTAAAGGTTTCTGTTTAAAAAAAAAAGATAAAATATTGCTAACATGATTAGTTTTTATGAAAGATGACATTCAAGCTCAGTTCAAAGACAAATAATCCCTTCCATCAGCACATAAATACCATACATTTTTTTTGACAAGATAAACTAAAGAAATCCTCTGAAATTTACCACTAGCACAAATAATTCATAGAAATGGAAAGTGAATATTGCAAGATAGCAATGCTAAATCCAGGTAAAAAGAAGATGGCATGTATAAACTAAAAACATTTGTATAAAATTACTTTTTAATCAAAACATTGCATCACCATATTGTCTAAGAATAAATACAGTCAGAAATAAGGGGTTTTAAATAGGGTAAGAATGGAGGGGGGGGGGAGTCAAGTTTAGAGGATTGACCACCCATTCGGAAGGGTTTTTGGCATTTTTATTCATGTTGAACTTTGTATAGTACGTAAATACAAAAAATAACACATATAATTAAAAAAATGGAAGAATTTTCTACTTATTTGGCACAAACAAATTTTATTTACCTTTGATCGAAGTGATCATTAAGCACTGCCTATTTTAAATCATATATTAAATAATAATTTGAATGATTATGGAAAGTATTTAAACATTGTAGACTGATTGACTATTTTTTTTTCGGAAGAGACCAGCTTTCTTTTAATAATGTATTTCCTAATTAGCTAATATATCGAGAGAAGAAGAATTATTTCCAGTGACTGTCTTTTGTTAAATTCACTTTGAGAAATTATTTTTCTTAAAAACAGGAACTGCATTAATTTGAATTTGCGTAAAAAGGAAAAACTGAATATATAGAAATTTACTTTTAGCTGATGTCAGCCTACTTATTTATATACATATACTGCTTCTTATTTATGATACAATACTAATAATTTTGTGATGGTTTACAAAAACAATAACTTCTATTAAAAATATCATGAGCTAGGGAGCTAATATAAAATAACTAGGTCTTCTTACAGTACAACTACATTTTCTAAAGGCCCTGGCGCTGTACAGCTCCCCTCTCCTCTGTGTTCTTCTGTCCTCCAGGAGTTTTTCCAACAGATTTATACCATATCCAGTTATGTCCATTTCTACGTTATCATCACCATCAAGGTCCTCATAATCATCACCTTTACCAAATTTACTTAAACGGGTAAACATTGAAGCAGCCATCCTACAAAAGAAATTCAGGCTACTTGTGGAAAGTAAATTGCAGAGATGAAATCCACATCTGGCCCAAGTCTAAGCAAGCAGCAAGTGTTTTGGAAATTTTAACAAATCTAGTTTCTGTGTGAACATTTCTTGCATATTTCCTTGAGTAGGCAATGATAAATGTTAAAATCCAAATAATAAATATAAAAAATATTATACTCATTTAGGCATGCCAAAATGTATGGATGGTCATTGACAATTGTCTTTTTATCATTAGTCAATATTGAACTACATAGCCCATTTTAAGCATTTAGTCAAAAATGATAATAAAAAAGTTTACAGCCAAAACACAAAATCATTAATCGATTAGCTAGCTTAAATTTTATTAGTATTATAAATCGAATACTTTTTCTAACATGATGTCATATATGACATTCGAAAAAAAAATTCATTTTAATAATTAATATTATTAGCTTTTAAATAGCTGGATAGGTCTTGAAAATGTAACTTCATGAGTCAAGCACGATTATTTAGTAATTAAGAGATGTAAAATTGTGGCAGTGCAAGTTTAATTAATGACTCTAAGCAATAGATGTAATACAGCTAACTGCATTATTATCTAAACAATTCTGAGGCAGAGTTTATTGTTTAAAAGAGAATGTAAAATAGTTTACACTAGAAACACTTCCTGCTCATCAAACCGTGGGATTCGTAGGTTGGATTTTATCCGACAAATATTTAATAAGCTTTATCATTACTTTGTGCTCGTCTTTGTTAAAATAAAAAATCTGTACAATTGTATCTTTGGCGGAAAACAAATAAAAAAATAAAGTTAATTAAACAAAACTGAAATTAAATGGAATTATTAAGATTACAGAAGAAAATTCAGAAAAAAATAGCATTATCAAATACGTAAGAATATTTTAGTATGTATGCACCAGAGATCGATTGATATAATTCCGGTTTACAAATTTGACATTTTTAATATTAACATAGATTTTAAGATGGGACGATATGATATTTTAAGACAGAGGTGATGGAAACCGAAAAACACAAGAATACATGCACAGAAACACACTTAGCCTACACAAGCACACGTACAAAAACACAGATTTGATAGAGCTCTGTGATAAGCTAAGGAGCCATTCACTTATGAAATAATACTGTTTGTCTCTAACACCCCAATTTTTTCTCTATATCTGCCTGCCCCCCCCCCACATAACTCTTTAAAAAAAAAACCTTTACAGTGTGTTACCCCTCAAAGCGTTACGCAATTAATTAACAAGCGCCCCTCACCCCTTAAAAAACAAACAACAACAACAATCAAACAACTGAGATCGTCTCTGCTTTTGCTGAGATTAAAGGGCCCATGTCATCCATTGGTTATTGTAGTGTTTGGATCAAGGGCCCATGTCATCCATTGGTTATTGTAGTGTTTGGATCAAGGGCCCAGGTCATCTATTGGTTATTGTAGTGTTTGGATCAAAGGCCCAGGTCATTTATTGGTAATTGTAGTGTTTGGATCAAGGGCCCTGGTCATCTATTGGTTATTGTGATGTTTGTATCAAGGGCCCAGGTCATCTATTGGTTATTGTAGTGTTTGGATCAAAGGCCCAGGTCATCTGTTGGTTATTGTAGTGTTTGGATCAAGGGCCCAGGTCATCTATTGGTTATTGTAGTGTTTGGATCAAGGGCCCAGGTCATCTATTGGTTATTGTAGTGTTTGGATCAAAGGCCCAGGTCATCTATTGGTTATTGTAGTGTTTGGATCAAGGGCCCAGGTCATGTATTGGTAATTGTGATGTTTGGATCAAGGGCCCAGGTCATCTATTGGTTATTGTAGTGTTTGGATCAAAGGCTCAGGTCATCTGTTGGTTATTGTAGTGTTTGGATCAAGGGCCCAGGTCATCTATTGGTTATTGTAGTGTTTGGATCAAGGGCCCAGGTCATTTATTGGTTATTGTGGTGTTTGGCTCTCCCCAGCATCGCCCCTAATGCACACAAAGTCATTTACTATCACATAAACGCGACTTCTCATTTCAACAAGCTGGGTCTGCTTTGTTGTACACGAATCAAAATCAATACGCTCATTGTGTACACATGGCCATCTCATAAAAACATCGGGTGTGAAATGAGTGAATCGTGTTGTATGCACGACCACTGCCTGCAATGAATGTCACCTCACAACCGATTGTCATCCAGGTGTTATGTCATTGATGATCCACCTGCAGGTTTAGTCACATGTCATTGTGTCTTCATCAAGTCGATTAAAAAAAAATCTTAACAGGAGATTTCTTATTTAGCCCGACAGCGATGTGCATCAACCATAAGAATTTGTCAACGACGCTAACAGCAATATGGCATCTAATGAGATACTCACAAAATAAGTATCCAATCACTGTCATGACTCCCCCCCCCTCCCCCACCCCCACACTTTCCTTTTTCTCATCTTTAATCCCTTCTTTCTCTGCCATTCAATGATATTTTATTATTGTAAAAGAGAACAATTCAATCCTATAACTGTAAAATTTATGGATGCATTTTGTTAGACTAACGGAAAATATCCACTAAAATATAATATATATAAAAGCAATTTGGGCTCTGCGTTAAATCGAAAGTAAAGAATTAATACAACAGTATTCCAGTTTAAAATAAAATCATGAAAAAATCGGTTCTGCCCGAAACCAAAAAAAAAAAAATAACATAGCCTACCGATCAAGCCTAAGGGGACATAACTCTATGCAAAGGTTTTGCAGGGTACACTTAGTTAGTATATATTGTTTTAAACCTAAAAATGGTAATAGGTTATCTTGAAATACTATAAAAGAATTTCGATATAAAAAAAAATCGCGGTTTAAAAATAAATTGAGTTCGTAACAGTATTGGGATTGATGAATGAAATAATTCATAATGACGTCACATATTTGTGGATCAATTCGTGAAACTGACTGGGATGAAATGGATGCGAAGTATATGGCGCCCAGTGTCATTAATGGAGCACCATATGTTGCTGTCCCCCAGTAAATCTTTGCTTATAGAATGTCGAATTTTTTCAGTGTTTTCAAAAGTCGCCGTAGAGATGTTTTCTTTTCGAGTGTACACTTTCAGTGGGATTAGCTGCCGAAGGTTTTCAATGACCTTTAATTCATCATTGTTGAATTCGATTATTGTGTGCCCTAAGACTTGTAACAATAAGGGGTATGATTTTTCGAAAGAAATGACAAAACGTATTGTCTTCAGTGGCGGGAAAGGGGGGGAGGTTGCTGACCGCACGGAGAGACACCAACATAGGGGTGACACTAAACTGAACAGTTCTAAATTTCATAACAGAAAGAACTTTGTAAAAACATAATACAAACATGAGCAGTAGCACAGGGTGCCACCATACAGAGCAGTAGCACAGGGTGCCACCATGCAGAGCAGTAGCACAGGGTGCCACCATGCAGAGCAGAAGCACAGGGTGCCACCATACAGAGCAGTAGCACAGTGTGCCACCATGCAGAGCAGTAGCACAGGGTGCCACCATGCAGAGCAGTAGCTCAGTGTGCCACCATGCAGAGCAGTAGAACAGTGTGCCACCATGCAGAGCAGTAGCACAGGGTGCCACCATGCAGAGCAGTAGCACAGGGTGCCACCATGCAGAGCAGTAGCACAGGGTGCCACCATGCAGAGCAGTAGCACAGTGTGCCACCATGCAGAGCAGTAGCACAGGGTGCCACCATGCAGAGCAGTAGCACAGTGTGCCCCCATACAGAGCAGTAGCACAGTGTGCCCCCATACAGAGCAGTAGCACAGGGTGCCACCATGCAGAGCAGTAGCACAGTGTGCCACCATGCAGAGCAGTAGCACAGGGTGCCACCATGCAGAGCAGTAGCACAGTGTGCCACCATGCAGAGCAGTAGCACAGGGTGCCACCATGCAGAGCGTCTGGAAGTTAGGTAAATGAATTTTATAATTTAAAGCTGCTCGTATCAATCTAGAATTTTTCGCAAACGTTCATAAAATTGAAGACGTAGTTTACAAACTCAGTTTAAATACAGCAGTAATGCTAAACTTTTTTAAAGTAAATTCTCTCAGTTCTAGTGCAGGAAAATTCGATATACGTACCATGGTAAAATCACTAGATAGCGACCCGTACCATTGCTCTTGCTGGAAGTCTTGAAGGAGTGACACCCTGCATTTTCCACAACGAGTGACACCAACCACAGTGACGCCACTGATTGTCTCCTCCCTTTTTTCACATATTAGTAATATGCGTATGTCTTTTTCCAGAAGACTCAAAGTTGTCGTCCCATGCCAATAATTCGAAGGAAGTTGATCGAGATTCTTATAATTTGATAAATGAGGGCCAACTCTATTGTTAGGGTCCAAGACCTAATAAGGCCTTATAGCCTAATGGTCTGTCCAGCCGTGATAAAAAGGTCATAGACGGCATAACCTAATATATCAGCAAATCCTTAAATACATAATCGTCTAACCCGTGTGTCTCCCTCGCAGGTCGTTTTCATATCGTATTGTGTTCATGGCAATAAAAGCCAAATGTTATTTTCTATTACAGTATTCATATATTTCTTTGTTATTTCTGTTCATATCGTATTCTGTTCATGGCAATACAGACCACAAGTTCTTTTATACTGCAGTATTTCGTATATTTCTTTGTTATCCCTTCTGTCGGATTTCGTTCAGCCAGCTTCAGCAGGCTTTTCCACTAGTATTTCAAATAATTCATTCAACTTGTGTATATACAATCAGTGAGATAGGCGGCTTACGTTATATTTACATGGTTGGCACGAAATAAGACAATATGAACATTAGACATAAGACAAGAGACTGACCTTGACATAGTAAATGAATTGATCATAGCTACACACATTTAACCCTACCGTATGACATGGTCTATCCACTAGGCTGGACAGGACCAATAGACCAAATGATATGATAGACAAACTGAAAATTAAATCAATTTGTAACTTTTATTACCGAGCTAGTGAAGACGGGATACAAAAAGTTATGGGTGAACAGGTGGTCTCTCGGTTTTTGTTATGGATTTGAATTGAGGGGCGACAAACTTAGAATGAAATACTGTATATCTATCTATCTATCTATCTATCTATCTATCTATCTATCTATCTATCTATCTATCTATCTATCTATCTATCTATCTATCTATCTATCTATCTATCTATCTATCTATCTATCTATCTATCTATCTATCTATCTATCTATCTATCTATCTATCTATCTATCTATCTATCTATCTATCTATCTATCTATCTATCTATCTATCTATCTATCTATCTATCTATCTATCTATCTATCTATCTATCTATCTATCTATCTATCTATCTATCTATCTATCTATCTATCTATCTATCTATCTATCTATCTATCTATCTATCTATCTATCTATCTATCTATCTATCTATCTATCTATCTATCTATCTATCTATCTATCTATCTATCTATCTATCTATCTATCTATCTATCTGTCCATGCGCTAAGTGTATTATTGATGGCTGTGCAGTGTTGGATATCACGTCTATAGGGGTTCCACAGTAAAGAATAAACTTCGGTCTCTGCTGGCGACTTACCAATAGCCACTTGTCTAAGTAGGGGTGTATATATTCTCTTCAGTAAACCATCACATTACTGAGACAGTTCACTACAGAAGGTCAGAGTGATCATTTTTAACAGACTTTTAACAAAGATTAGCCAGATGCATTATTGAGAGATTCCGCTAGCCTGAGACATTTTTTTTTGTACACACTGTGACTTTTTAATTACGCTGTGACATTTCTTTTTTGTTATTTGCTTAGTGACTTTTTAATTCGCGTGACCTCTTTCATTTTCAATTGTCTTGTCTCATTAGAGTTTGATTAATGATGAACATAAACAAACGAAGTCGTGTTGCGATGATACTAAATAAGAAAGAGGCTTTGGATGGCCGTAGCAGTTTAGGGGGGGGGGACTAGGCCCTGATGTTAAAAAAGGACCCCCCCCCTTTAAAACAGGCTAGCCAATGGGCTTAGTGTTAGTAGTAATACGATCAACAAAATGGAAATTACACGTCACACATACCATTATTGGCACGACAAAAAAATAAATCAATAAATTTATAATATATTATAACTACTACGTATAAACCCAATAGATACTGGCTCGAACGAAATAAAAAAAAAGTAATTTTTAATTTGTTTGAATTTTAGCACTTTGATAGAATCTTATTTACATTCCCAGAGCTTTAGTAGACATCTTACTCTTAATGGATAATAACAGAAAACAAGTTATATGAATATGTTTTCTCCCAACACTTGCACATATGAGCCTCATATAGAACATTACCTATGACTTAACAGAGACTTACTGAATACCTTACAACGATGTAATTGAAATACAACGATGTATGTGAAACACAACGATGTAATTGAAATACAAAGATGTAAGTGAAATACAACGATGTAAGTGAAATAAAACAATTTAATTGAAATACAACGAAGTAAGTGAAATACAACGATGTAATTGAAATACAACAATGTAAGTGAAATAACAACGATGTAAGTGAAATAACAACGATGTAAGTGAAATACAACGATGTAATTGAAATAAAATGCAACTAAAAAATAGTCTAAAGTGAGAGGATGACATACATGTTCATTTGTGATGAAATGATTCATTGATATCAAAAATTTGAAGACATTTCGGGGTGTCGTTTATTTTTTTTATTCCATTGGATCGCTATGGAACTGAGAATCGGTAACTGTATCGGAATTAGGTAACATACGTTTCTGAATGGTTCCATCACTAATGGACAACAGACTCGTGTCGGTGTCGTATATTCATCATTATATCAGATGTCACTTACATAACTATACAACTGAGAAACTTGATGAGTTTTCTTTTGATGAAAGGGCAACTTTATACTGAGGTGGGTGTAGCATAGGTAGCACTATATACTTTAGTGGGTGTAGCATAGGTAGCACTATATACTTTAGTGGGTGTAGCATAGGTAGCACTATATACTGAAGTGGGTGTAGCACAGGTAGCACTATATACTGAGGTGGGTGTAGCATAGGTAGCACTATATACTGATGTGGGTGTAGCATAGGTAGCACTATATAATAAGGTGGGTGTAGCATAGGTACCACTATATACTGAAGTGGGTGTAGCACAGGTAGCACTATATACTGAAGTGGGTGTAGCACAGGTAGCACTATATACTGAAGTGGGTGAAGCACAGGTAGCACTATATAATAAGGTGGGTGTAGCACAGGTAGCACTATATACTGAAGTGGGTGTAGCACAGGTAGCACTATATACTGAGGTGGTTGTAGCATAGGTAGCACTATATACTGATGTGGGTGTAGCATAGGTAGCACTATATACTGAAGTGGGTGTAGCACAGGTAGCACTATATACTGAAGTGGGTGTAGCACAGGTAGCACTGTACACTGAGGTGGGTGTAGCACAGGTAGCACTATAAACTGAAGTGGGTGTAGCATAGGTAGCACTATATACTGAAGTGGGTGTAGCATAGGTAGCACTACCGTATATACTGAAGTGGATTATTCATAGGTAGCACTATATACTGAAGTGGATTATTCATAGGTAGCACTATATACTGAAGTGGATTATTCATAGGTAGCACTATATACTGAAGTGGATTATTCATAGGTAGCACTATATACTGAAGTGGGTTATTCATAGGTAGCACTATATACTGAGGTGGGTGTAGCATAGGTAGCACTATATACTGAATTGGGTGTAACATAGGTAGTCTTATGTGTGTGTGTGTGGGTGGGAGGGAGGGGAGCGGTGTACGGGGCTACGGGCGAGTTTATTGTGCGGGGGTTGAGAGTTTCGTTTATTTTATACCTAATTAAATTATAGAATTTCATAATGTGCCCCCCCATCTCGGGCGCGGGGAAGGTTGAAATCGTTGCTACCTTTAAAAGCCCATAATGTATACGGCTTATAATTTCATATCAGTGCATACTCATACTAGTAATCTAGAAGTTCCACAAGTTTATGTGGATCACAAGTCTATGTGGACCACAAGTCTATGTTGACCACAAGTTTATGTGGACCACAAGCTTATGTGGACCACAAGTTTATGTAGACCACAAGTCTATGTGTCCCACAAGTCTATATGGACCACACGTCTATGTGGACCACAAGTGTATGTGGACCACAAGTCTATATGCATCTGATCTATGTGGACAACAAGCTCCCGTACAAAAAGCCTAACTACCTATGCCAAAGGCCCCCTTTCAAGTTTTATTTTTTGTTTACTCTGAGGCTTTTTGCTTCGGGCCCAAAAAAAAAACCTAAGGACGTCGCTGCCTAATCAAATAGCTCTACACAATGTCACCACCATCATCTCCTCACCTAATATGTTGTTATATGAACCAGGGATCATACACAGTATATGATAAATGCTAATTTATATTCTCTTGTATTGTAAAGCCGTGTTTAGAACTTTCGTATCTCGTATCTCACGATATACCATCTTCTCTTGTATCGTAAAGCAGTGTTTAGAACCTTCGTATCTCGTGACTCACAATATACCATCTTCTCTTGTATTATAAAACCGTGTTTAGAACCTTCGTGACTCACGATATACCATCTTCTCTTGTATTGTAAAGCAGTGTTTAGAACTTTCGTATCTCGTATCTCACGATATTCCATCTTCTCTTGTATTGTAAAGCAGTGTTTAGAACTTTCGTATCTCGTATCTCACGATATACCATCTTCTCTTGTATTGTAAAGCAGTGTTTAGAACCTTCGTATCTCGTATCTTACGATATACCATCTTCTCTTGTATTGTAGAAGCGTGTTTAGAACATTCGTATCTCACGATATACCATCTTTTCTTGTATTGTATTTATAATTCAACGAACATTCGCCATTCAGCAGAAATGGAGCTGCTAACGTTTAGTACACACGCCTCCTTGTTTTTTTTTTTAAAACAATTCCAAACTTACTTCAAGGGGCTCAAATTCTAATTGAAAATCTATCTTTCCACCTCCGTAAAATGTTTCAAAAAATAAATCTTTTGTTATGGCAAAGTGTTTTGCAATATCGATTGTTGTATCCTTAGAAGATTACTGTAGCATTAAACAAGTGAATCATTTGGTGAAGGTCACAGAATATTTGTGTGGATTCTGTGGTTGCACTTTAGTTTCTGTTTCCGTTAGTTGAAGTATAATGATTGAGAGTGTGCTGTTATGATAATAAACACAATCATTGTGAACTTATCACTAGTTAATAATAGCAAGTAAAACATTGCATACATTTCTGAGAAAATGTATAAGTTTGAAAATTGTGGATGTCTTACAGTACATACTTTTTTTTTTTTAATGAAATGTTTTAATGTGTTATGTGCTTTTTTTCCCCCTGTGGTGATTTATTGTAAACAATTTTTACATGAACAAATATTTACCACTTTAAGTATTTCTCCACACAGTTCTTTAAAGACCCACCCCTCTCAGAGCAAGTAATGGGTCAATGGGTCATGGGTCAATGGGTCAAATGTGTCGCAAAATTGGATGGGTCACATGGATCATGGGTCATTGTTCCCTGACCCACGACCCATCCTTAGTCTCCGCCCGACCCTAAACTTCAAAATGGTTTCTATGGCAACGGCCGCCATCTTGAAAATAACAACATTCAATGGGTCATGGGTCACGGGTCATGATGGGTCTGAGTCAAGAACTTGATGGGTCATATGGGTCATGAGTCAAGCTCTTTGACCCATTACTTGCTCTGACCCCTCTCTCTGTCTTTCAACTTTAAAGTTTTAAAATTTGAGAGAACATTTGTCTAATGCAGTGTTACCCAAACATTCGACATCTGTGTACCGCCTTTTTATATTCGTAATACCGATTTGAAGTAAAGTTCCCTTAAGCCCATAAGGGCTCATTGGGCAGATGAAGTGTAGAATCCATCTGTTTCTGTAACCTCGGCATAAGAAGGTAATGTGTGGTTAGCACAACGCCCAGCCGCCTTTACTTCCCCAACTTTAAGTCAGGTACCCATTTAAAGCTGGGTGGATTTGGGGACTTACACCAGGAACGGAAAAAATCCCAAAGTTCTCAGTGAGGTTTGAACCCAGAACTCTCCGTTCTACGCTGCACGACCACCTGTTCCCTAATACTGAGCACCCCTTGTAAAAAAAACCCAGCTTACTTATTACTGGGCACCCATTGTAAAAGCCCAGCTTACATATTACTGAGACCCCTTGTAATAACCCAACTTACATATTGCTGAGCACCCCTTGTAAAAACTCAGCTTACATATTACTGAGACCCCTTGTAATAACCCAGCTTAAATATTACTGAGCACCCCTTGTAAAAACCCAGCTTACATATTACTGAAACCCCTTGTAATAACCCAACTTACATATTGCTGAGCACCCTTGTAAAAACTCAGCTTACATATTACTGAGACCCCTTGTAATAACCCATCTTACATATTACTGAGCACCCCTTGTAAAAACCCAGCTTACATATTACTGAGCACCCCTTGTAAAAACTCAGCTTACATATTACTGAGCACCCCTTGTAAAAGCCCAGCTTACATATTACTGAGACCCCTTGTAAAAACCCAGCTTACATATTACTGAGCATCACTTGTAAAAACCCAGCTTACATATATTGTTTTAACGGTCATAGCTTCCCCTCATTTCATTGTTTTCGGTTGGTGTAGCGCCCCCCCCCCCCCGCCAAACTCTTTGCATTTCCCTAGGGTACGCGTATCTCACTTTGGGAACCACTGGTATAATGGGGCCATCTACGGTTAATACCCCCCCCCCCCACAAACCACTATAACAGATAAAACTCCACTTATAATATAACAGATGCTCTCCCCCCTACCCCTCTTCGTAGGCCGTTATTAGAAGAAAAAAAAATAGCGTTACATGGCAGAGACAAACTACCATCTCCCAGTGGCGTTACTAGAGTTAGTGGCGTCACTAGAGTCAGTGGCGTTACTAGAGTCAGTGGCGTCACTAGAGTCAGTGGCGTCACTAGAGTTAGTGGCATTACTAGAGTCAGTGGCGTCACTAGTGTTAGTGGCGTTACTAGAGTTAGTGGCGCTACTAGAGTCAGTGGCGTTACTAGAGTAGTGGCGTTACTAGAGTTATTGGCGTCACTAGACTTAGTGGCGTCACTAGAGTTAGTGGCGTCACTAGAGTTAGTGGCGTCACTAGAGTTAGTGGCATTACTAGAGTTAGTGGCGTTACTAGAGTAGTGGCGTCACTAGAGTTAGTGGCGTCACTAGAGCTAGTGGCGTCACTAGAGTTAGTGGCATTACTAGAGTCAGTGGCGTTACTAGAGTCAGTGGCGCCCACGTCAGACTCTAAAAATACCAACCCATTACCGCGCCATATAATAATCCTAGCCCCCTACAATATTTAAAAAAAAAGCAACAACAGCAACTGGACATCTAGTCTGTCAGGGCGCTCCTCCAAAAGTCTAAGAATGGCTCTGACATACTTTCATGGTCACTGTTGCCCGGGATATGGTGGGGGAGGGGATTCGATTTATGATATAAACACAACTTTACACTATTCAATAGGAATCAATTTATGATATAAACATAACTTTACACTATTCAATAGGAATCAATTTATGATATAAACATAACTTTACACTATTCGATAGGAATCAATTTATGATATAAACATAACTTTACACTATTCAATAGGAATCAATTTATGATATAAACATAACTTTACACTATTCGATAGGAATCAATTTATGATATAAATATAACTTTACACTATTCAATACGAATCAATTTATGATATAAACATAACTTTACACTATTCAGTAGGAATCAATTTATGATATAAACATAACTTTACACTATTCAATAGGAATCAATTTATGATATAAACATAACTTTACACTATTCAATAGGAATCAATTTATGATATAAACATAACTTTACACTATTCAATAGTAATCTGTTAGAAATGTTAGAAAAAATATATATCATCCTATAGCTCATACATACAGAGAATAAAACCGAATACATACAATTTAGATGTATTTTGACTTAATAATTAAAAAGAATTTAAAAGAGTTTCGCTTTTACATGACTGTGGACATGACTGTAAACTAAACATGACTATGTATATTACTGTAAAAAACATGACTGCGGACATGACTGTAAACATGACTGTAGACATGACTGTTGTAAACAGAAAACAAATGAAAAAATTGACGTGGAACTAATTTTTCTTTCAAAATCATACTTACAGATATAAATGAAACAAAGTAACAGTTTCTTAGAATAATTTAGTCCATAGTAGACATGTTCACGTGTACACATAGTGGACATGGTCAAATGTACACATAGTGGACATGGTCAAGTGTACAATAGTGGACATGTTCAAGTGTACACACAGTGGACATGGTCAAGTGTACACATAGTGGACATGGTCAAGTGTACACATAGTGGACATGGTCAAGTGTACACATAGTGGACATGAACAAGTGTACACACAGTGGACATGTTCAAGTGTACACATAGTGGACATGGTCAAGTGTACAATAGTGGACATGGTCAAGTGTACACACAGTGGACATGGTCTCGTGTAAACAGAGAGTACTTGGTCAGGTGTACAAAGATCAAGGGTATAATTAGAATTCTTGTCATCGATTCCTAAAACAAAAAATTGATAGGGCAGTTTATTAGATTATCATCTCGTATCGCGAGGGTGAAGGGACGGTGAAGGGATGGTAGAATTGAACCTCTGATTAAATCTTCATTGGATATTTGATTAGATGTTCATTCTAAATTTGATAAGATCTTCATTCGATATTTAATTAGAAAAAAAATAATTTTGATGGTTTTCCTGATGACTTTAATGGCGTACATGATACGAATGCATTATACACAAAGAAAACAATAACAATGATGCCTCACGAAATGAATTGTAAGATTAATCAAGTACAGAGACTTTTCTTTGTCTTTAGCCAAGATAATCATTAATCAGCATTGTAAGATTAATCAATTGCACAGACTTTTCTTTGCCTTCAACCAAGATAATCATTAATCATGATTGTAAGATTGATCGAGTAAATATAACTATATTTGTATTTAGCCAAAATAATCATTGATTAATGATTGTAAAGTTAATCAAGTACGAGCAGTGAGATATGCGACATGACTGAGACGAAGCATGACCTTATTAACATTAGTTTGAATACACGGAGACGTGGAGTTAGTTTCGAATTCCTTGCCTAGAGCTTGCCATATATACTTCGTACGAAAATGCTTCCGAAAGCCAAGATAATCATCATTAATCATGATTATAAGATTAGTCAGGTACAAAGACTTTTCTTTGTATTTAACCTAATTTCACATGCCAGTAAATAAACACACACCCAGTACTTGTCGTGCACGAATATCTATTTATAGACGAGCGTCACGCGAGCATTTGAAGTCGAGGTAGGTCAAGCGTTGCCATGGAAACTTCCTACAACGCTTGACGCTTGTTTAAAAGCGACTTTCCACGTGAATGTCTGTAGTCAAATCAATCGACCAATTTAAGTTTCCCATAAACAAGACCTGGGCAAACCACGGCCTGTGGGCCGAATCAGACCCGCCATGCTGCTTGATCCGGCCCGCGCTTCGCTCCTCTCCGCTTGTTTACTTTAATGACGGTTGACATATTTTAAAAAAAAGTACCCATTGTGGCCCGCGGGTCATAAACTTTGCACACCCAAACCATAGACTAAGTGTACCATTTCAGCTGCTGTAAAAATAATTATATTGATTTAAAAAAAAAAAACAAAAAAAAAACACTCGATTTTATTTTAAGAAAAATAATTATAAAAATATGGTTTCAAATAATGAAGCTAATTTACTTTTTGTGGTCTTGTTTATTCACTAGTTGAGAATCCTTGTGACGTGAGGAAGAAAGAGGTAAATTATTTCTCACTCTATGCAACCACCGCAACTTTCACCGTGAAGTCAATGGAAAGAGATTTATTACTTGGTCTATGAGGCCGCGCCATCTGCTGATGGTAGTGTGTGTGGGTACTGGAGCCACCTCGCCGTAGTGGTTGTGGTGGTAGTGGTTGTGTGGGTGGTGGTGGTGGTAGCGATGTGTGACAGAACTTCCTGTGTCCATCTGTCTGTCTTTCTGTCTGTCACCCACCCCACCTCTCTCTCTCTCTCTCTCTCTCACTCTGTGATAATGCGCGCGCGCGTGTGTGTGTTTGTTGACGTGAGGGGGTGGGATGCGAAGGATGAAAAAAGGGGGCGGGGGGAATGAAGGAAAGGGGGGAAGACAGACTGTAAACACACGCGTGAGTAAGTTTTTTTTTTCAGTGAAGTGTGAGTCAAAGGTGTTCACTTGTGTAAAGACGCTGTTTACATTCTTTTTTTTTTCTATTTTATATACGTAAGACGAATCTGGTAACGGAGCCATACAGACTCAGAGAAGGGCCTCATCATATAAACATATAGGACCACGCCCGCGGCTACAATCATTAAAACGGATTTATCCAAACATCACATTCTGTGTATTCTATTTCCTTTGATATCACATTGTTTTATAAAATAAAAAAAATCAGACCATGTTTTAAAGGCTGTAATCTAATATATTTATTATAATTAATTTTGTTGTGTATTGCATAGATTTAATCAATTGGATTTAGTGTTTCCTGGTGACATTGTCTTATTCCGTTTCTTTAAATTGGTGTATTTTTTAAAAATGACGTCAGTTTTATGGCTTTCGCCGATGTGGATTAAAATTGAATTCTCCTTTTTTTACAGGTAAGTGTGAAAACACAATGTTCTGTGTGAAAACACAATGTTCTGTGTGAAAATACAATGTTCTGTGTGAAAACACAATGTTCTGTGCATACCTGCATAGTTCACGTTGGCGTTAAATAAAGTTGGGGATTTATTTACATTTATTCATTCAATTTTAAATACGCAGTGTCCATGGTAGTAGGGGCGTTTGGAGCTGGTCACTATTGTATGCGCCCCATGTCACGTGACTATCGGGGGGGGGGTCTCTTATAGAGGGGCAATTTTGTGTGAAATATATCCCACAGGGCCTCTAGGCAAGGAATGGGACACTCCCACTTTAGGCCCCCTGTGTATTCATCCCTAAACCTAAGGGTTTATAAATCTGAGGGTTTGTAAATCTAAGAGTTTATAAATCTAAGGGTTTGTAAATCAAAGGGTTTGTAAATTAAAGGGTTTGTAAATCTAAGGGTTTGTAAATTTAAGCGCTTGTAAATCTAAGAGTTAGTAAATCAAAGGGTTTGTCAATCAAAGTGTTTGTAAATCTAAAGGGTTTATAAATCTAAGTCATAAACTACATATCAACTCATTAATATTTAAATACAAAATATGGACCAGAAGTATAAGGAAAGAAAAACAACAGCATACGAAACATTAATTAGAGTGGAAATTTGGATGATAAAAACAAAGAGAAATAGATTCAAATAAATCCATTTGATGGTTTTTCTATCTTTGTTCTATGACTAGAAAGCGGTGTGTGTGTCTGTGTGTGTATTTGTGTAATTACTTAAATACATAACAAATCAGTAGGCATGAAGTGCGATGCTATGTTTTTATCTTAGCTAGAGTTTATGTCTTATTGTTTTATTCGTTTTATATTATCCGTCCAGTAAACTGTCTGTAATGTAACTAAACACGTGACAATAGATGAAATTAAATTCAAAGAGAAGATAACTCGGGGTGATTGTGAAATATAAACAGAGATCATTGGTTATTTCAACAATGTAGGGCAAGTAACTCGTGAACTGTGTGAACTAAATAAGTATCACTCCACTATGACAAGTTATTTATTAGACAACATAGATAAAAAATTTGTACGGAATGTGGACGAAAGAAGAACTTTTTAAACGTATACTCTAGTGAATGTAAAAGGGTGGGGTGAAGGGGGGAGAATTTGAGTCACTGTTTAGAAAATAACGGCCTTGCCTTGCTGTCACTGTTTACAAAATAACAGCCTTGCCTGACAGTTACTATTTAGAAAATAACGGCCTTGCCTTGCTGTCACTGTTTACAAAAAAACAGCCTTGCCTGACAGTTACTATTTAGAAAATAACGGCCTTGCCTTGCTGTCACTGTTTACAAAATAACAGCCTTGCCTGACAGTTACTATTTAGTAAATAACGGCCTTGCCTTGCTGTCACTGTTTACAAAATAACAGCCTTGCCTGACAGTTACTATTTAGAAAAAAACGGCCTTGCCTTGCTGTCACTGTTTACAAAATAACAGCCTTGCCTGACAGTTACTATTTAGAAAATTTACTGCCTTGCCTTGCTGTCACTGTTTACAAAATAACAGCCTGGCCTGACAGTTACTATTTAGAAAATAACGGCCTTGCCTTGCTGTCAATGTTTACTAAATAACAGCCTTGCCTGACAGTTACTATTTAGAAAATAACGGCCTTGCCTTGCTGTCACTGTTTACAAAATAACAGCCTTGCCTGACAGTTACTATTTAGAAAATAACGGCCTTGCCTTGCTGTCACTGTTTACAAAATAACAGCCTTGCCTGACAGTTACTATTTAGAAAATTTACTGCCTTGCCTTGCTGTCACTGTTTACAAAATAACAGCCTTGCCTGACAGTTACTATTTAGAAAATAACGGCCTTGCCTTGCTGTCACTGTTTACAAAATAACAGCCTTGCCTGACAGTTACCTATTTAGAAAATAACGGCCTTGCCTTGCTGTCACCTTTTTACAAAATAACAGCCTTGCCTGACAGTTACTATTTAGAAAATAACGGCCTTGCCTTGCTGTCACTGTTTACAAAATAACAGCCTTGCCTGACAGTTACTATTTAGAAAATAACGGCCTTGCCTTACTTTGTCACTGTTTACAAAATAACAGCCTTGCCTGACAGTTACTATTTTAAAATAACGGCCTTGCCTTGCTGTCACTGTTTACAAAATAACAGCCTTGCCTGACAGTTACTATTTAGAAAATAACGGCCTTGCCTTGCTGTCACTGTTTACAAAATAACAGCCCTTGCAACCCTTGCCAGTTGCTATTTATTTAAAATAACGGCCTTGCCTTGCTGTCACTGTTTACAAAATAACAACCTTGCCTGACAGTTACTATTTAGAAAATAACGGCCTTGCCTTGCTGTCACTGTTTACAGAAATAA
>JAGDYQ010000199.1:1738692-1768323 GCA_021962125.1 Bulinus truncatus | reverse complement strand
CTCATTACATTATACATTATATTATACATTACATTATACATTACTTTACTCATTACATTATACATTTTCTTACTCATTACATTATACAATACATTATACATTAGTGGGACGGATGGCCGAGTGGTGCAGAGTCCTGGGTTCGATCCTCGTGAGGCACATGGAATTTTTCCAGGAGAAATTTGGTGCAAAGTCGTCCCACAAGTCCACCCAGCTTTAAATGGGTACCCGACTTTAAGTTGGGGAAGTAAAGGCGGCTGGGCGTTGTGCTAACCACACATTCCCTTCATATGCCCGAGGTTATAGAAACGGATGAATTCTACACTTCATCTACCCCGATGACCTGAAATGGCTAAGGGAACTATATTATACATTACATTATACATTACTCTATACATATTGAACATATTTTTTTAATGATTGTGAATAATGTGTATTTAGTTATATTCATGTAGACGTGTATTCACAGACATAGTCACTGACTTAACCACTGGCAACGCACTGATATGACATTGACCAACTGCTGATATTTTCATGACATAAATTACTGACAACCGCTTACAAAACACGGACAGAACCACTGTTACTGATATAACCAATGACACTTAACTGACATTACAAGTGATAACATTTGATATATCACAAGTGACCATACAATAATTTAGATTAGGGAATATTTACATCTATTTCACATTGTCCTCTGTACTTCCAGGTTATGTCAACAATTTCGACGAGCCCCTTGTGTTTACCTGCCCTGGGGACAAGGTGATGATCGGCGTCCATGGTTACCACGAAAACCGTCACGAGGACCGTAGGTTCGGGTTCCACTGCTGTGACCTACAAGGTCGCAGACCCCGAGACTGCTACACGACCGATTACGTCAACAACTGGGACGATAAACTGACATTAGTGGTACCGGAAGGAAGAGTTGTCAAGGGAGCCTTCAGTAACCATGACAACCGACACGAAGATCGAAGATGGAGATACCAAATATGTTCTATTTAAAACTAATCATTTCGATGACTGTTGTGTTAACAGTAATTTTATGCTTTGTGTGTGTACATCTAAGTGTGTACAAGGCGTGTAATTCTGAATTATTTTTTTTTACGGTTATCTTCTCATGTGAAGTGAGTGGATCGGTGTATGAAAAATATTTTGCCAGTTAGAAAAATTGTATTTTATTTCTAATAAAATGGGAGTGTTCTTTTGTTTAATATATCTGTAAATACATATCATATCAGAAGATACATTTATGAATTTTGACTTGGTGACTTTCAAAATTGCCTAATACTTATTAGAAAAAAGCATAGAATTAATAGCTAAATTGAGCTTGGTTGTCATCTAGTGCATTGAATTTCGACCTTACTGAAAATAAAAGCATAGAACTGTTCGACACAAATGTCACCAAGTGTTATTTGGTGCATGAGGTTCAAGAGGCAATTGGGTTTGTTGATCTTGAGGGATGTGTACATATTGTAGGGGAATGTTTGTATTAGTTTGTGAGTTGCGCAGCGCTGAGTCTCTGTATGCGAGGTTTCCCAGGTGTCATTTGGTGCATGGGGTTAATAAATGTAAAATGTTTATAGGAGCTAAATATCTGGTTTGAATATTGAAATATGTTACACTCAGTTTTAAAGTATTTTTTTTTTATTTTTTGATAAAAAAAATGTTTACGTTCTGCAAAAAATAGTACTCACCTTACATGCTGATCATCAACTCTATCATCATTAACATCATCATTATCATCATCATTATCATCATCATCATTATCATCATCATTATCATCATCATTATCATCATCGTCATTATCATCATCATCATTATCATTATCATCATTATCATCATCGTCATTATCATCATCATCATTATCATCATACACTTAACCGACGTGGCCGTTGGGGGAAGGCGTGGACCGTTGGACACCTCAACAGACATGATGATACATTAACGATATACTTTGTACACATACTTTATTTACACATATTATATTAAGGGATTTTCTTTTCAAGAAATATGAAATTATTTCATTATTTATGTTTATTAAATAAAAACAAATGTCAAAAAGACTAACACCAAAATCTTTTTTTTTAAAAGCGTGTTGTTTGATTAACAGTTGGTGCACTAGTATAGGTGTGTTTGAATATGAAAGGTTTTATATATTAATTAAATTTACCATTACCATTACTGTCTGATAGTTGATTTATGCCAGTAAAGTTCCCATTCCTCAGCCCTAATTGAGTCAACGGGGCAGATTAAGTGTGGAATTCATCTGTTTTAGGTAACCTCGGCATATACAAATATAATGCGGTTAGCACAACGCCCAGCCGCCATTACTTCCCCCAATTGAATTCAGGTACATCATTTACCACGAGCCTATGGTGGCACATATCGCCAACTTTCCACGCAACGTGGAACAATTACATTGGATCTCACCGAGGATTGAACCCGGGATCCTGAGGTTGACAGTCGAGCTTAGCCTACCGTCCATCAAATTTATATAGACACAATATATAGACACAATATATATAGACACAATGTATAGACAAAAATATATAGACACAATATATAGACAAAATATATTGACACAATATATAGACAAAATATATTGACACAATATATAGACAAAATATATAGACAAATTATATAGACACTATATGTATAGACAAATTATATAGACACTATATATAGACACAATATATAGACAAAATATATTGACACAATATATAGACAAAATATATAGACAAATTATATAGACACTATATGTATAGACAAATTATATAGACACTATATATAGACACAATATATAGACAAAATATATTGACACAATATATAGACACAATATTTAGACAAATTATATAGACACTATATATAGACACAATATATAGACAAATTATATTGACACAAATATAGACAAATTATATAGACACAATATATAGACAAAATAGTCTAGACCTCTGAAAGTGTCCACCAACGGGGGCACCTCTTATCAGACTCGTACCCACATTTTTCTCCGAGCTCTAGGAGCGAGCCCACACTAGTTCCAACAGAGACCACATATTTTCTTTAAGTATGACTCTATACTATTATGCTGCTAACAAGAACTACGATTTCATTAAATAGTACCACACTGCCAGTTTTTTTTTTGCCACACCCAATGTTTGAAATTAGAGTTAACATTGTTCACACCCATCAATTTCTAAGTCATTTTTTATTTAGATAACTGCTAAATTGTCAGGATTATTAAAGGCATTTTATTTTTACTTTAATGTATTACTTATTTTACATAACTTTTTTATAGGAGAAGATAATTATGTAGAGAAAACAATACGTAGGTCATGAGAAATAGTCTCAACCCAAATGGTAGTGAAGATATTCAACTGAACATAAAGTATATTAGGTCATCAACATTAAAGGTTGGTGTCAGAGATGAGTTGACCAAGTTCACCGTACGACCTTGTGTCTCCGCAAGTGCAGTGGTATCCGGAATGTATATTTAAGTGACGGTTGGCCAGCCGCGTCATAGCACTGACCTTAAGTTTGTTTGCTTTTTTAACTGAACCATAATGTACTGTCGAGAAATTGGGATGATTGATTTGAATATGGTGGCTTGAAGCGATGTTTGTGTTGTGTGATGACTGCAGTTTAAGATCATTAATTTAGTTCGCGTTTATTTGTAGGTGAGAACTGTCCTCCCCAGCTCTGCTTTAGCTAAATTCATCCGGGGATGAAACCATAGACATTTATCCCCAGCTCTGCGGAAATGACAGGGGAAAACCTGGCCGACATATACACAAACTGACACACCTACACACATAATGACATACATACACATACTGACATACATACACATACTGACACACCTACACACATACTGACATACATACACATACTGACACACATACTGACATACATACACACATACTGACATACATACACATACTGACACACATACACACATACTGACATACATACACATACTGACACACATACACACATACTGACATACATACACACCTACTGACATACATACACACATACTGACACACCTACACACATACTGACATACATACACATACTGACACACATACAAACATACTGACATACACATACTGACACATATACACATACTGACACACCTACACACATAGTGACATACATACACATACTGACACACATACACACATACTGACACACATACACATATTATTTTTACTATTATACACATATATTTCATTCCATCAGGCATGGCGCTAGCTAGTCTAGGGCCCTGTGGACCATCTCTGACATTTTGGGGGCTCCTCTGATATCACACAACAGATTATTGAACTTGACGCGGACCTCTATGGGCAAGGAACATGACATGACATGACATGTGTTCAGAGCCGGACGTACAAATTCAAGGGGGTCCAAGGCCAAAAAAAATTAAGGCCCCATTTCGAAAAATTAAAAAAAAATTGCTAAGTTTTATTTTCATTTATTTTTATATACTACTAAACATTTAGGGGCCCCTTATTTCGCGGGGCCCCTAGGCCACGACCTAGTCGGCCTATCTGTAAATCCGGCCCTGCATGTGTTCGGGTGGTGACCCCCTGTGGTGGCCCTGATATGCTATTCAGTCATGTTGTTTATTTAATCAATTAAAAAATAATTCAACTTTTACGTACGTGAAACTGTGAGTTAAACAATGTGTCTTACCTTTCATCCACTCCAACCATTCTTGTATTATCGTCTCTTATATTTTCATTATCTTTTATAAAACATGATCAACTCACATATTAAATGATTTTCGTACTAATTTTTAAAAGTGTTTTTAATATTTTTAAAAAAAAAAAAGGAAAATGAATGAAGTAAATCAAAAAAGTATACTTTGAAATCTAATGATAAAAACATGCATTTACACAATCATGATTGTCTTCATCAGTTCAAAGTAATATTATCTTTTGTTCATTTTTCTAAAGTAGATGTCTCCCACTTCCAACATAATGTAACAAATAGATAACGTTATATAAGGCAATAGTCTAATGTATTTATATTGTTTACATTGATAGACAACCTAATAGAGAGACACACAGACAGACAGACAGACAGATAGATAGATAGATAGATAGATAGATAGATAGATAGATAGATAGATAGATAGATAGATAGATAGATAGATAGATAGATAGATAGATAGATAGATAGATAGATAGATAGATAGATAGATAGATAGATAGATAGATATCAGCAAATCAAAATAAGAAAAGTTAAGTTAAATTTATGATGGTAGAGAAAAAGTTAACCAGCTAGCTGACACTGAAAACAAAAGGACAGTTCAACTTAAATTGGCATGTTGACCTTTCCACTCTTAACCTGGCAGACGGGGACAAAACACACACGCATCGCACAGTTCCGGTTTGAGTTCACTGGCCCTGAACTGACCAACCTTTCCTCATCAGTTTCTTTTCTATTCGGTGTTGTTAATCCAACACTACTAATGAATCAACTCCAAGGCTGGCTCCCAATTATGACAAAGGGTGATAAATTAACGAGGTCAATGATGCGGGTTACACGGACGTGAACTAACAGGATTCATTGTTTAATTAATTTGTTAAATTACAAAAATAAAACAACAAACTTGTTATGATTTGAAATGTGTTTTAAAAGGGTGAGTCAGTGAATCAATCACTCCTACGCAGATCCTGTCCAATGATGTATATAAAAGACGGACCAGTTTAGACTTTGCATTGCAAGCGATTATCCAAATAGGCTTTAAGCAAAAAGTAAAACATTGATACGAGCTGTTAGAAATCGATCAACCAATTATGTTAAGTTTAATTACATTAGCGGTCATTGTGCCCACTGCCTGTGTGGTCAGTGCTGGCTATATCAACGACTGGGACCAGCCTTTCAATTTCAGATGTCCAGATGGTCAAGTCATCAGCTACATATCCAGTGTCCACGACAACAGGAGAGAAGACAGGCGATGGGAATTTCTATGTCGGACAGTCGCATCGACGTACTCATGTACGGACAGCGGTAAGTTGAAATGTGTATCAATATCTCTTACTTAAAGGTTAGGGCATAACTTTGGTATTTGTGAGTCTTTTTTGCGAAAATCGAAATGTTTTTATATTGAATTACATTAAAAAAAAACACTTCAAAACCTTTCCATAAGTGGTTCAAAATATTAAGAGATGAAAAATTCATCATTATAGAAACTATAATTACTTCATCAGCCCCATCATCATCATCATTATCATACCCTTAACCGATTGGTCATTGGGGGAACGCATGGACACCTCAACAGACGTATTTCTCCACAGTTGCCTATCCTGCGCATCTGTCTTTTAATTCATTCATCCTTAGCACTGTCCATTCTGTTATACTGTCAATTTTTTTTTGGCATAGGCCTCATGGACCACAAGGATTATTATATTATTTTTTTCCATGAGAATCACCATGCTCAAAGAAAGCAATGATGTATTCTTAAACATAATTTGGTCCTTGGTCTATTTTGAATGGGTTTTTTTTATTGGGCCTTTTCGTTGCACAACAAAGAAGTAGCCACTGATACAGTCACTGACAACGGAATGGCCATCAGAAATTCGATTCAATTCAGCGGCGTCCTTAAGAGTTTGTGTGAAAGTTCCGCAATATGTTTAAGAGGGTCTTCCCAAAACCCTTATCCGCTTTTTGGGTCCCCAACATCCCGGGGCTTTGCCGTTCTACGAGGCCCACGCACCAGAAGTGACCTTAGAAGTACACTGGGCATAAGGCCAATATCATGTGTTGACCCCGAGCGGTCGCACCAGTTGCCATCCCTTCAGGCCACAACTGCGCCCTGTAACAACGCCACCAATTCAGTTGTATTCCACGTTAATGCGTTCTATTTTAAAATGTCCTTTGTACTTCCAGGTTATGTCAACAATTTCGACGAGCCCCTTGTGTTTACCTGCCCTGGGGACAAGGTGATGATCGGCGTCCATGGTTACCACAGCAACCGTCATGAGGACCGTAGATTCGGGTTCCACTGCTGTGACCTCCTGAATCGCAGACCCCGAGACTGCTACACGACCGATTACGTCAACAACTGGGACGGTAAACTGACCTTAGCTGTACCGGAAGGAAGAGTCGTCAAGGGAGCCTTCAGTACCCATAACAACCGACGCGAGGATCGAAGATGGAGATACCAAATATGTTCTATTTAAAATGAGTCATTTCTTACGATGAATGCTGTGTTGAAAGTAATTTTCGCTTTTGTGTGTACATCTAAATGTGCACAAGGAGTGTAATTCTGGATTATTAATTTTTTATGGTTGATTATCAATTGTGCAATTAAGAAATAATGTTAGGCCAAAATCTCAACTCTTTTTAGTTATCTTGCTAGGTAAAATGGCCTAAATGATGCTTTCGGGTAGTTTCTGTGATCTGATGTATTATTGTTTGGGGAGAGTGGGAAAGAACTGGTATAATCTTCAATTAGAATATATTAAATTTAAATGTTATAAAAAATCGGGAAGCAAAGCGTGGAAAAAGATATGAGAAAAACAATTTATATACTCCATGCTATAATTATGAATTTATTCTTGAAATTTGTTAAATGAATCTCATTAATGTGTTGGAATATTTTTTTTTTATATTTTTAATATTGTTGAGTTTTTTTTAATAGGAAACAAAGTTATGGCTTTGTATGATTAAATATTCATGATAAAACGTTTTTTTAATTTAAATATTAGTCTTCAATATTTGGTCTATTCATTTTTTTTGGAGTAAAAAAAATGTAGAATACCGGCTAAGTTTTTATTTCAATAATTTTTTACTGTATATGTGTTTGTGTCTGTGTTGTGACAAATAAATAATGACCGATATAAATATTTTCCGTCTCATGAAAGTAAAGATTCTGTTTCCGGTTTAAATATTAATAGCCCGCGTCTCAATTCGATACATTTTCAGATCATCAAATAAAATAGCCCAATATAATTACATTGATCTATTCATAATAACCTCAAAGTGAAACTACGATATATCTTTATGAAAAGGTTTTGCAGGGTTCAGCTAGTAATAATAATAATTTGGCTTTCTCGTTGAAAGCTTAAGGAATATGAATAGAGACATACAATACTGATAATGGGTTTTGGTAAATAGAGAGGGAAGTAATCATGTTGAATAACTGTTACAAAAATAAATAATGATTACGCCCCTTTGATTAGCTTTTATTATTTATATTTAAACTATAAGCAAAAACGGTACATAAGAAACTCTTATATTTTGGCCCTGGGAGGTCAAATCGCGAAATGGACTTTTGATGTACACTTGGCAGGCCAAGACCTACAAAATGATATATACATCATGGGTCTAGAACTTATGGTTGCTGAGATCTAGGGTGATGACAGACAGACAGACAAAACGGGGACAATAGAGCATTTTTTTTCGAAAATGCTCTAAAAACCAGTGCTGGGGTTGAACAAAAATTTCTGCAGAGCCGTGGATAAATGTCATCCCCGTTGGCGATGAAAAAAGCTAATTCAGAGCCGGGGATGACGATTCTCAGTGCCGGGGATATCCACAGCATCCCCAGCGGCGGCGAGATGCCAACATTTTTTTTTTGAGGATCTTCAATTTACAAATTATGGACAAGTAACTAATTTATTTTCATAGGGTCTTCGATTTGCATCTTAGACAAAACTAACAAAAATAATAGAAACTTTGGGGAATATAAATGAACATAGTTCACGTTAATTCAAACGAATTTGAAGCTGCACATTAATAGGGCAAGAAATGAATTTATTTTAAATAAAAAATGCACATTTTTCATTTATTCTCTGTTTGTTGAAATCAAATATTCCATTACTCATAACTGTCTCAGTTATTTAAACAAATTATCACGATGTTCTATAACTAATTCTTTGGTTGGTTTGCCAGAAGGTAGGTAGATCGCTGGCAGAATGCCTTCCGTCTTTTAACCACATTGTTGCATACAACTTTGTATCAAAATATTAAAGTGCAGGACCATTCATTTTAATGAACAGCAAGTGTTTGATGGTTTTGACATCTAATGCATTGCGAAGAGATGTGTGAGTTGAATTCATTGCACTGAATCCTCTCTCGCATTCTGCGCTAGATATTGGCAGAACATCTAATCGCTTATACAAATCATTAAGTTCTGTCTCAGCGTCATGGCCAACATTTGTCATGCGAAATTGGTGTACCATGGCTGAAGTATGACATGCTTCAATTTTTTTTTTAATTTGCAAAGTTCCATAGTTTTACGATCTCCATACAACATCAGTTCTTCAGAGTTTTTTTTTTGGCCAGTTTGCTTTACATAAAACTTCAGCATGTTTCAGCGCCAGTAAGCTGTTTTCAAAACGACATGAGATGTGTTGTCAACCAAACTTTGAAAAAAACCTTTTTTTAAAATTTTGAAACTTTGTTTGTTCTGCATCAGTTGGTAGCATAATCTTGATTATTTTGAAACTGCCTGTGCGAGAAAATTTCTTTAAAAAATCCTGACTGCTGACACCATCATACTCTTTGAGAGCTGATAATGTTTTTATATCAATTGAATTCTCGGCATTCGATGTTCTAACTGAGGATGATCTTCTTTGTAAAAATAGTGACAACTGTTAACAACGCTTCTATGATTATTGTTAGATCATGAACAAAAATCCATGTCTTTAGTTTATGACTTATTCTATTGCATTTGGTTCTATCCCGAACATTTCTGCTCATATCCAAACTGAGAGTTTCGAAATGTTTCACCAAAGCTGGATAACTTTACCAGATTGCTTGAACACTGCACAACGAAGATGCCACCCAACGAATATTAAATGAACGACCAATTTTTAGTAATTATATGTGTACTTCTTTTGTAAAATTTTCAATTTTCTATTTTTTTTGGCGATCGCGAAACATGCGATTATAATGATTCATCAAATATCTTAAAGTGTGAGAGTTCGTTTGATGTTTTTAAAGCATCGTGAATAACCAATTCCAATTTGCGAGCCATGCAGTGAAAAATAAAATCAGTATTAATTTTCTGTTTCAATAATGCAAAAGCATCCTTCATTTCACCTTGTAAATTACTTGCACCGTCAGTGCAGATCTTTTCAGTATATCATCTGTAAATCCAACTTTAGGTAGAACTTCAAGCAATGACTCGGCTATATCATTTCCTGTTTGACTACGCAGTTCCAAGAGATCTAAAAACCAATTGTTGTCCGTTATTTATATATAAAGGATCAAACAAGTTTTCACTAAAACTGAGGTACTTTCGGCGTAAAAAAAAACAGTTACCGTCACTTGGTACATCGACAATAATGTAGCCTAGTTATACTATAAAATCAATTCACTACTTTAGGCTAACCTTAAGAAAAAATCAGTGCTGGGGATGAAAGGATTTTTCTGCAGAGCCGGGGATAAATGTCATCCCTGACAGGGATGAAATTAGCTAAATCAAAGCCGGGGAAGACAGTCCTCAGTGCCGGGGTTATCCCCATTATCCCCGGCGGTAAATCGAGCACTGTGTGTCAGTATGTGTATATGTCAGCCAGGCTTTTCCCTTTCATCCCCACTGTACAAATGAAATCAAGACACGTCACTTCAACCTGACATTGGTTGTTCCCATTGACGGTTGACTGGAACAGGAAATATTAAAAATTAGCTGTTGTTGTTGTTGTTGTTGTTGTTGCAGTGTGTTGTTATGATTGTGAAATATGATACAACTGATCAAAGGTAGAACATTACTTGTACTAGAATTGTCCACATTTTTGAAACATAACTTGTTCTAGAATTGTCCACATTTTACTTAACGTCACACTTGGTTGCCATTTAAAGATTATGTCATTTAAATTGGCTAAGAAAAAAAAAGTTTTATTTCTGAGCTACCAAAATAACTCATCGAAATATTCCAATGGTGGCCATCAACGGCTCTAAGCGCCGCATGCGGCTCTTTGATGAGTAGAGTGCGGCTCTTTGATGAGTAGACTACGGCTCTTTGATGATTAGAATACGGCTCTTCGATGAGTAGAGTATGGCTTATTGATGAGTAGACTACGGCTCTTTGATGAGTAGAGTACGGCTCTTTTATGAGTAGAGTACGGCTCTTTGACGAGTAGAGTACGACCTTCAGTGAATCAGACTGTTTTTTCTGCTAAATTTCGTTTAACGTGGCTTTTAAAAATAATGTTTATCATATAATAAACCAGACATCTCAAACAGACCTCATTATGGTCTCACCTGGAATATACCAATGACGTTTTTAAAGAATACATCACCACATTGACCCATTGTCTGAATAATCAGTGATATATTAATGATATGACTACATGTATTGCATGTCTAACACATTGAATCTTTATTAAAACTTTTGAAAGAGACCAATCAATACATCTCTTATATATTTTCTGCTCATCTGTTGTTTGATATACACCGCCGTCCAAAATGTGTATATTCCAGGGGCGATTATGTCAAATAACTATACTTCAGTTGCGTCACTATGGCTGGTGTCACCCGGTGCGGTAAATTCAGGGTGGCACCTTCTCAAGATTTCCACCGTTGTAATGTTACATACTTGGAATTTCCCTGCACTAGACCTTAGAGAATTTACTTTAAAATACTTCAGCGATTAAAAACAAGCAATTTAAATCGAGCACTGCTAACACGCATAAACAAACCGACACACACATACACATATATAGACACACATATTATTTCATTATTACACACACATTTTTCATTCCATCGGGCATGGCGATAGATAGTCTTGGGCCCTTGGACCAACTCTGACATCCTGGGGGGCCCCTTTGATATCACACAAGAAATTATTGAACTTGACGCGGACCTCTATGGGCAAGGAACATGACATGTGTTCAGAGCCGGATTTACAAATTCAAGGGGGTCCTAGGCCAAAAAAAAGTTGAGGCCTCATTTTGAAAAATTAAAAAAAAAATATTGATAAGTTTTATTTTCATTTATTTTTGTATAATACTCAACATTTTGGAGCCCCTTGTGGTGGCCCTGAATCAATTTAGTCATGTTGTTTATTTAATCAATTAAAAAATGATTTTTTTTTTCATTCGTGTGAAGGCGATAGTTAAACAATGTGACCCACTTTTCATCCATTTCCAACCATTCTTGCATTATTGACTCTTATATTTGCATTATCTTCTTTAAAGCATGATCAAATACACAAGTTAAATGATTTTTGTACTAATTTTTAAAAGTGTTTTTAATTTTTTTTGAAAAAAGAAAATGAATGAAGTAAATCAAAAAGTATACTTTGAAATTTAATGATAAAAACATGCATTTACATATTTCAATCATGATTGTCTTCATCAGTTCAAAGTAATATTATCTTTCGTTCTTTTTTCTAAAGTAGATGTCTCCCACTTCCAACATAATGTAACAAATAGATAACGTTATATAAGGCAATAGTCTAATGTATTTATATTGTTTACATTGATAGACAAACTAATAGACAGACATACAGATAGATAGATAAATAGATAGATGGACAGATAGATAGATAGATAGATAGATAGATAGATAGATAGATAGATAGATAGATAGATAGATAGATAGATAGATAGATAGATAGATAGATAGATAGATAGATAGATAGATAGATAGATAGATAGATAGATAGATAGATAGATAGATAGATAGATAGATAGATAGATAGATAGATAGATAGATAGTACATCAGCACATCAATGTAAGAAAAGTGAAGTTAAATTTAGGATTGTAGAGAAAAAGTTAACCTGCCAGCTGACACAGAAAACAGAAACCTGGCATAAGGGGACAAAACACACACATCGCACAGTTCCGGTTTGAGTTCACTGGCCCTGAACTGACCAACCTTCCCTCATTAGTTTCTTTTCTATTCGGTGTTGTTAATCCGACACTACTAATGAATCAACTCCAAGGCCGGCTCCCAACTATGACAAAGGGTGATAAATTAACGAGGTCAATGATGCGGGTTACACGGACGTGAACTAACAGGATTCATTGTTGAATTAATTTGTTAAATTACAAAAATAAAACAACAAACTTGTTTTGATTTGAAATGTGTTTTAAATGGGTGAGTCAGTGAATCAATCACTTCAACACAGATCCTTTCTAATGATTTATATAAAAGACGGACCAGTTTAGACTTTGCATTGCAAGCGATCCAAATTGGCTTTAAGCAAAAAGTAAAACATTGATACGAGCTGTTAGAAATCGATCAACCAATTATGTTAAGTTTAATTACATTAGCGGTCATTGTGTCCACGGCCTGTGTGGTCAGTGCTGGCTATATCAACGACTGGGACCAGCCTTTCAATTTCAGATGTCCAGATGGTCAAGTCATCAGCTACATATACAGTGTCCACGACAACAGGAGAGAAGACAGGCGATGGGAGTTTCTGTGTAGGACAGTCGCATCGACGTACTCGTGTACAGACAGCGGTAAGTAAAACTGTTTATCAATATCTTTTTCTTCAGGGTTAGGGCCTTATTTTGGTATTTGGGAGTCTTATGCGAAAATTGAAATGTATTTATATAGAATGAAATAAAAAAACAAAACACTTCAAAACCGGCACATCAGCGTTCAAAATATAACAAGTTGAAAGGCTCATCGTTATAGAAACTTTAATTACTTCATCAGCCCCATCATCATAATCATCATTGTCATAATCATCATCACCATCATTATACTCTTAACCGATGTGGTCGTTGGGGGGGGGAGGGGGGGGGGGAACGCACGGACACCTCAACAGACGTATTTCTCCACAGTTGCCTATCCTGTGCGTCCGTCTTTTAATTCATTCATCCTTAGCACTGTCCATTCTGTTATATTGTCAAATCCACATTTCCGCTGGCACCATTCGCTACAGCCTCCTTCTACAGTTCCATGAAGATTTTTTTTTGGCATAGGCCTCATAGACTCCAAAGTATAATTATATTATTTTTTCCATGAGAATCACCATGTTCAAAGAAAGCAATAATTTATTTTTAAACATAATTTGGTCCTTGGTCTATTTTTTTAATGTTTTTTTTTAATTGGGCCTTTATGTTGCACAACAAAGAATGGCCATCAGAAGAAGTAGCCACTGATACAGTCACTTCCAACAGAATGGCCATCAGAAGAAGTAGCCGCTGATACAGTCACTGTCAACAGAATGGCCATCAGAAGAAGTAGACGCTGATACAGTCACTTCCAACAGAATGGCCATCAGAAGAAGTAGCCGCTGATACAGTCACTTCCAACAGAATGACCATCAGGAGAAGTAGCCGCTGATACAGTCACTGTCAACAGAATGGCCATTAGAAGAAGTAGCCACTGATACAGTCACTGTCAACAGAATGACCATCAGAAGAAGTAGCCACTGATACAGCCACTGACAACTCAATGACCATCAGAAGTTCAATTCAATTCAGCAGCGTCCCTAAAAGCGTGTGTGCAACTAACGCAATATGTTAAAGTAGGGTCTTCCCAAAACCTCTATCCCCTTTTTTAAGGTCCCCAAACATCCCGGGGCCTTGCCGCGCAACGAGGCCCGCGCACCAGAAGTGACCTTAGAAGTACACTGAGCCTAAGGCCAATATCATGTGTTGGGCTCGAGCGGTCGCATCAGTTGCCATCCCTTCAGGCCACAACTGCGCCCTGTAACAACGTCACTAATTTAGTTTTATTCCACGTTGATGAGTTCTAAATCACAATGTCCTCTGTACTTCCAGGTTATGTCAACAATTTCGACGAGCCCCTTGTGTTTACCTGCCCTGGGGACAAGGTGATGACCGGCGTCCATGGTTACCACAGCAACCGTTACGAGGACCGTAAATTCGGGTTCCACTGCTGTGACCTCCAGGGTCGCACACCCCGAGACTGCAACACGACCGATTACGTCAACTACTGGGACGGTAAACTGACCTTCGCTGTACCGGAAGGAAGAGTTCTCAAGGGAGCCTTCAGTATCCACAACAACCATCACGAAGATCGTAGATGGAGATATCAAATATGTTCTATTTAAAAGTAATCGTTACTTACGATGAATGCTGTGTTGAAAGTAACTTAACGTTTTATGTGTGTACATCTAAAAACTGGTATGATCTTTTATTAGAACATATTAAATTTAAATTTAAATAAAAATTGGGAAAGCATAGCTTGGAAAAAAAAATATGAGAAAAACAAATTTATGTACTCCATGGCCTAATTATGTATTTATTCTTGAAAATGTTAAATGAATCTCATTAATGTGTTAGAATTTTATTTTATTTTTTTTATTTTTTTTTTTTGTTATTTTTTAATATTGTTCAGAATTTTTTTTTTTTTTTTTGCTTAAATAGAAAAAAAGTTAAGTCTTTGTATGATTAACAATTCATGCTAATTTTTTTTTTAATTCAAAGATTAGTCTTCAATATTAGGTCTATGCATTATTAAGAGTCAATAAAATGTAGAATATGGGCAAAGTTTTTTTTTTTTTTTTTGCAATAATTTTTAACTGTATATGTTTAGTCTATGTGTGACAGATGAATAATGATCGATATAAATATTTTCCGCCTCTTGTAAGTAAGAATTCTGTTTCCAGTTTAAACACTCATGGCCCGCGTCTCATTTCGATACATTCTCACATTATAAAAAAAATAGCCCCATATAATTACATTGATCTGTTCATCATAGTAACCTCAAAATTAGACTATGGTATATCTTTATGAAAAGGTTTTTGCATGGTTCAGCTAGTAATAATAACTAGTCATCTTGCGGCGTAGCATACGCCATCAATATAATTACTGTAATTTTATTTTTAAATAAGCAAACAAACAAAATCAGGCTGACATCTTCGAGAAAATACATGGAATGGAAAGTTGAACTTTGACCTAACCCGAGCGAAAAAAACGCGAGGTGTCGTCTGTGACGTATTCGGGAAATCCACAACCTATAAATAGCCCTGCGCCTTGCGTCTCGAAGTTGTGTTATATAAATAAAGATAATTATAATAATTTGGCTTTCTCGTTGAAAGCTTAAGGAATATGTAAAGAGACATGCAATACTGATAATGTATTGCTACATCACTGTACATTGGCCCACCCATAAACCGAAATGATTTAAATTAATTTCATTAGTAGCAGTGGTCCCCAACCTTTTTTCTCGCCACGGACCTGTCAGCGATTGATAATTTTACCGCGGCCGACTGGAAAAAGGGTGGGTGGGAGGGGGGGCGTTGATTATTTCTCGTCCATGGAAAGTTGCACAATCACGGGAGAAATAAATATAAGTAAATAATTTAATATTTCTTGGGCGGCCCAGTAGCATTTGTTCCATGGACCGCTACCTGTCCGCGGCCCGGGGGTTGGAGTCTACTGATCTATTGGACCCTATTGATTTATTCAATGATAACCCTTCTAAATAAACGTCTCAGTACTACAGGTAAAACCTGCCCTCACCATTCTATGTCCTCACCGTTCCTGTCATCATATGTAATAATAAAAAAAAATGACCTGGAATTGTCCATCAAGGATTTGACCTCAATCAGGCCCGTAGCGTGCGGGGGAGTGGGCCGGCATGCCCCATCCCCAGCATTTTTTCTGGCCCCCCTACTGCTTATTTTTTCTACTTAGTAAAATGTATTACCTGGCCCCCTTCTCTCTGCTGTTGCCTGGCCCCTGCTGTAGAATTCCTGGCCCCTGCTGTAGAACGCCTGGCCTATGCTGTAGAATTTTCACGCTCCGTGGCTTACCTTAACTGTTCACGTGCAGTTTTCTTTCATTATTGGACCACTTACACACAGACACACTGTATTTCCGCGCGTGAGCTCTCACGCTCCTCTCTTCCCCCCAACCCATTCCATTCCCAGCCCAACTACCAACCACCATCAAAATACGTCTTATGTCCAAATGACTTGGTTAATTATATACCACTGTGAACGAATTAATTTTGATTCATTAATTTACTCATCTTCAGCGTCTGTAATGTGGGACATGCAAAAAGTAGTGCGTCGCGGAAAGATACATCCTTACTTGTGTCATGAGCCGTTTATCTTTCCAACTGAAAAAGTAAAAAAAAAATTAGGTCATTACCACATTCAATGGAGGTCGATGTCAGCGTTGAGGTCATCATGTACTCACGACTTGTTGTCTACTCGGTGTAATTGAATCCCGGCTGTACAACAGTTGGTCAGTTGAGTCATGATGTTTACTTTGTTTTCTATGAGGAAATTATGGTATAGCAATGGAGAAATAGTTGAAGTAAAACAGTTCGTAAAATCAAATTTTCAGGCATGATCTTCGCTCGTGTCTTGATTGTAGCTCGTGTCATGATTGTATATTGTGTCATGATAGTAAATTGTGTCATGATGTAGCTTGTGTCATGATTGTAGCTTGTGCCATAATTGTAGATTGTGTTATGATTGTAGCTTGTGTTATGATTGTAGCTTATGTCATGATTGTAGATTGTGTCATGATTGTAAATTGTGTCATGATTGTAGCTTGTGTCATGATTGTAGCTTATGTCATGATTGTACATTGTGTCATGATTGTAAATTGTGTCATGATTGTAGATTGTGTCCTAATTGTAGTTTGAGTCGGGATCACTGCCTGTATATCATGATTGTAGCTTGGATCATGATTGTAGCTTGTGTCCTAATTGTAGCATTAGTCGGGATCACGGCCCATCTGTCATAATTGTACCTTATGTCTTGACTGTAGCTTGTGTCCTGGTTGTAGCTTGTGTCATGATTGTAGCTTGTGCCATGACTGTTGCTCTTGTTATGATTGTAGATTGTGTCCTGATTGTAGCTTGTGTCATGATTGTAGCTTGTGTCATGATTGTAGCTCGTGTCATGATTGTATATTGTTTACTGGTTGTAGCTTGTGTCATGATTGACGCTTGTGTCATGACTGTAGCATATGAATGGAGGTACCATAGAAGACATGCTTGACTGAAGGTACCACAAGAGACATATCATACTTAAGTCGTAGGTGCTTGATGTAATAATCTGGCTGAAGTATATCTCTTAGATCCTTTCCACCACTATGAGACAGTTTTAATAGCGCCCTTCGTTCACCCCTACCAAGTGACCGGTAGTGCAATGACTATCGGGGCATCACGGGACAGATGGAGGGAACTTTAACCTTGACCTGAAAAATGACCTTGTTTCTCACCTAAGTTCTAACCCGTTACCATCAGGTTTACAGCTGAGCGACACGTCTCTATATATAAGAACAGCGAGTGAGTAAGAAATTTCGAAAGAAAGAAAGATAGTAAGAAGCCGAATTGAGCTTGCGCGCGGGTGCTGTATCGCGCCACGCCAACTTGCCTCTGTGCTGCAAAATAGCATAATGAAGTATTTATTTTTTTTACTTTTCAGCAGGCTTGCGGAGTCGCCATATTTTTTCCGGCTCCGGCTCCCACAAATTTGACGGCTCCGGCTCCGGCTCGGCTCCGGCTCTCTATTAAGATAGTATCACACGAGACAAAAATGTTTGTAATTGCTCCACGCTAACATGCCACTGATAAAAAGTTATGCAGATTTTGCCGCGTTCACCCCTATAGTCAGGAACTTGAAAAATATACGCATTGTCGGTTTTACTAAAAACAAACCATTTCAGTGCATCCAGAAACATATCATTATTTTCGATCGAGGTTTCACTAGTCGCCATTTTCATAAGTAATAAAAAGTTATTTCAATGATCAAATTAGCTAATAGTAAAATGATACATTTTTAAAAATATTTTAAAGACTTCAGTATTTATATTTATTATTTATAAATTCGAAGTGACTATTCGGACCCCGTCCCAATAAAGTCTGATTGTTATTCGGACCCGTGGCAAATATGCACTTAGCTTAGCTATACATAAACTTTATTATTGTTTTTTGTTTATTTTTTTATAATTGTTTGAATTGTATGATTTAATCGTTACTCAGTGTCTAGGGTTCCACTAAGCGGACTCTGTATTATTATTTTTTCGGGTTCCGTCTAATGAAGTTTGAATATAGCTAAGCTTATGCATATTTGCCACGGGTCCGAATAACAAGTTGATTTTATTGGGACCCCGGTCCGAATAGCCACAGCCTTATAAATTTATCTAGTCTATTTCAGCTATTCTGTTTATAATAAAATTGTTAAATACAGAAAGCGACCATTTTGTTTTTAGTCTATTACTAATTCGCGGTCAAATAATAATACGAAATGACGCGTTCTATTTGTCGTCGTAGTAAAAAAATTATTTTAAATAATTGATACAATTATTCTATGAAGTAAAACTGTTTTAACTTTATATATAACAAAATAACATGCCATTAAAAAAATTTCGGAGGGTAAACAAGATTTAAAACGAACACAAAACAATTCCCCATTAAAGATTTCTTGTGGTGATGTGCGTGCACGATATCATTTAAATGCTGATACCAGTGGCGCAACCAGGAGGGGGGGGGCAGGGGGCTTGAGCCCCCCCCCCGGGCCAAATGATCAATACATAATTTACGTTATAAAGTTACAAAAAAGACTGTCAAACTGTCTTTTTTCAATATGTAAGCCCCCCCCAGAATTTTTAGCTGGTTGCGACACTGGCTGTTACTGTTGTGGCGTTCGTAAAACACGACAACATTTCAAATTGTAGGAGGCAAACAAACAAATTTAAAGCTAAAAAAAATTCTGCTGTAAAAAAAAACATTTGGGAGCCGTGGAGCCGCCAGATTTTTTCGGCTCCGGCTCCAGTAAAAAGTAGCGGCTCCAGGCTCCTCGGCTCCGGCTCCGCAAGCCTGCTTTTCGGTGCATTTTTATAAAATTTTAACCTTGAGAGAATTAATTACTGCTTAAACAAATAATTTTAAGTTATTAGCGTTGACGGGTAAAACTTATTTTATGACGTATGAAATGTAGGACATTTCTGCACATTAGGTTGGTGGCATAAAATAACACCCATATGTTTACCTAATGGTGTGTTAGAAATGTTTCAGGTGTCGCTTTTGAACTCCCGACTTACTGGACAACGCCGAGTACACAGCCAGTATGTGTATATATATATATATTAGGGTGGGGCAAAAACTGACAAATTTTGGAGTTAAGGTCTCAGACAAACCAAAATCAGTGATCCATATGAAAGTAAAAGCGTAGACAAAAACAGTTTTATTTTCTGTTTAACCATTTTCTGTTTAACCGTTATCTAGCAACTCTGTCTTTTGAAAAAACGCAATTAAATGTGTTCTGAAAATATAACGCTGCCGAAAAGAGTGAATTATTAACAATGTTAATGGTTCTTAAAATCAAACACAACATATTTAACAACAACAATCTCTAGTAAAATAAAAAAACAAAGATATTTGCAACAGTACGGCAGTTCAAATGTGAAATTAGTGCAGAAAGTCTGCCTTTGTCTCTATTGTTGGCACGTCTGATCTTGATTTCTTCCTTAGAATAATAGCACCATGGCGTCTATCATGTCCGTATACTTGGCCACAAACTGCTGTGACATCCTTGATGTTTCTTTCAACATCTTACGAATGGCATGGAAAGTGAGGTAGAATCACCTGGCCGTAACTGGCAATATCTTCGGCAGTGAAGTCCTGCAGCAGTGGAGGTGAATCAAACTCGACCAGTTCCCATGCTAATGTACGACTCAGCTGAAAAGTTTATTTTAATTCTGTTCTTGTCAAAACAACGAATCTTACACGTGTCACTTGAGTGAGTACTTCGAGCCAGCAACACTTTTTCGTATGCAAATTTTCTAATGTTTTCGTCCATGTCGCCAACAGCCGCCAACAAGATATTTTCTGGATGACAAATGTAGCTGTTGTTTTGAAGCAATGGAGCCACGACAGCCTGATCATTTGTGTCAAGTTTTTGGTACAGTGAAATCATGAAGAAGAAGTTCTTGGCTCCATCCTGGCAGCTTGGATGAGATTTGATGCAAAACCATGATGGAGCATAAAAATTCAGTATGAATTTCACAATTCGTTGAAGGTCGGCAGAAGGACTTTTTTCAGAGGCATACAACCTGAGTATTCGGTTAGCTTTAGTTAACCATCTGGCATGACTGATTGTCCCAGGTTGGGCAGTCTCTAAGTATGAGATGTAACTCTGACCAGCGCTGCAACCACTTTGAATAAGCAGACACATTTTCAGTAAATACTGCTGATCTGTACTTAAATCTTTCATCACCTCGTCTTCAACCTCAACAACAGAACCTGAAACTGGAGAAAATTCGATGATTGATTTCTGCTGGGGATCAAATTCCAGCATGCTTGCTATCTGTCCTTCTGAAGTCTTTGGACCAGTGGTCTTCCTATCAACGACTTCTATTAGCTTCCTTAAAGGCAATTCGTTGGCATGCAGTGGTTGGTTTAACCACTGAAGTGGCCTTCGTAGCTGCAGTTCAAGTTGTCGGATTACACCATTATGTACCAGTATTTATTGGTGCTCCATCACAAACAACTGCTTGTAAAGATGGTTCCGACTTGCTGTTTGTAACCACTGACATAATTTCTCTGGAAATGTCCTTGGACTTTCCTGATGCTGGAACAACATATTCAACATAGTTGCGGGTAGGAAATGATACTAAGACGTAGTGCTCTTCTTTGACTTTGCGAAGAGTAGAACCAGTATGCTTAAGAGTGACATCAATCTTGCCATCAAAACCGAGACAAACAATTCCTTCACTTTCTTCTTTGTGATCCTGAACTGACGTCTTCCTCCAAGCATCTCTTTGACGGCGCAGCAAGCTGGGGTGCAAAGCATTTTCAGGTGTCAACAGTCCAAGATCTTTCAAGATGGCATTTACAATCAAAACGGTATCACGATTGCTGACATTAGCCCTATCAACAGCTTTGCAAACCTCTGGATACAGCCATCTATTTTGTGGAACAGTGCTGGAATTCAAAAAGTTACATAATAATAGTAATGTAAACAGTTATCATTTAGCTGTACAATTATACCAAACATATATATGATAACTATTCTAGATGCACTTCGTTAATATTAGTTGGCGCCTTAGGGGTTAATATTCATAAAATGTACTATACGAACCATATTTTTCAAAGTTGCGACCTCCTCTATACATCAAAATAACACATGAACATGAATTGTTAAATTAATCACTAGATGATGGAGCATCTATTTTTAATTGTATGACAGAGACAATAGCAGTTTGCCCCACCCTAATATATATATATATATATATATATATATATATATATATATATATATATATATATATATATATCCTTTAAATATTTCTATATTAGAAACGAAAAAAATGAGTAGAGTCAACTAATCATACAGTTTACATTATATAAAAATTTGGCAACAGTTCCCGATCAATATTTGGCCATGAAAACAAAAATCACTTATGTGGCGAGGTTAAAAGATAAAAAACAACACACACACACAAATTAAAAATCAAATTCGTGAAACTGAGGTTTGTAAAGAAAATGAATCCGAGTCTGTGTATAATATTAATTATTAGTGTGTCCAGTGTACCGTTCAGTCGCGTCATGTGTACACATCCTGTCTTAACTTGTATATAAATTACAAACAGTTATCTCCTGGCTATTGTGTGTCTTGTACGCTCTGTGACACACACACAGCCAATGACACGTTCAACAAGAGATGCTTCTTTTTACGCTTTTATTTTTGGTTGTCATTTCCACGGACCACGTCGCCAGCGACGGTTACGTGAACGACTGGGACCAGCCTTTCAATTTCAGCTGTCCAGACGGTCAAATCCTCAGCTACATATCCAGCGTCCATAGCAACAAAAAAGAAGACAGGCGCTGGGAGTTTCTGTGTCGGACAGCGGGTCGGACCTCGTCCTGCACGGACAGTGGTGAGTAAAAGATGTTTTTTTTAGGAAATTTGCTAGCAAGCCGGATCTTCATGGCGCAGCACGATTTGCCTGCTGTGGGTTAAGGGTGCAACCATAGTGGTAAGACACAATCTCCTACATAGTATGTCTAACATGGTGCTTCCATTGCCAGCGCACTATAGGTTATGGTGGTGATGAAAGAAGGGCATGGCAAAAAAAACATTCCTTTAGTGGTTTATAAGAGATTGAACATGTCATACTTTCTGGGATTTTACATTAGTGGTTTATAAGAGATTGAACATGTCATACTTTCTGGGATTTTACATTAGTGGTTTATAAGAGATTGAACATGTCATACTTTCTGGGATTTTACATTAGTGGTTTATAAGAGATTGAACATGTCGTACTTTCTGGGATTTTACATTAGTGGTTTATTGGCTCCTATGACGGTTGAGTGACACCAGGGGCCAGGTGACACCAGGGGCCAGGCATTCTACAGCATGGGCCAGGTAATCTACAGAATGGGCCAGGCATTCTACAGCATGGGCCAGGTAATCTACAGAATGGGCCAGGCATTCTACAGCAGGGGCCAAGCATTTTACAGCATGGGCCAGGCCAATAGCCGGGGGGGCATGAAATAAATCTTAATAAGTGGTTTATTGGCTCGTATGACGGTTGAGTGACAGAAGGGCGCAATAATACCGTCACATTATTACATGGACTCAAGTAGTGCTCGTAAGTCACATGTTCACAAACACATCAGAAAGTTATTTGGTACACCGGATTGGTGTCGCCTAATTCAATGGCGTGTTTACTGTTAATGAGCATATATAAAGCATAGCGTCCCTCCCCTCCCCCCCCTTCCCCGGCGGAACTGAAAAGCGGTTCATGATAATTGACCGAGGGAACTGAGAAACAAGTCATTTAGTGAACGTTATTTCCATGACAGAGCATTTGAACAAAAAAAAAAAAGAATATTATCAACTGGGAATGAACTTTTAAAACATAAGGCACCACTTATCGTCTCCGACTTTTAAGACATTGAAAAAAAAAAAAAGGAAAACGTGAGGCGGGTGGGGGGGGGAGGGGGTAGTTAACTCGTGGAAACCCTTGCTTTACTACTTTGTTGTTATTTTTAGTTTTAATGCCGTTGTCTACAAATGTCATGCCCCCCCCCCAGGTTACGTCAACAAGTTCGACGAGCCAGTTGTGTTCACGTGTCCTGGAGACAGGGTGATGACCGGCGTCCATGGTTACCATAGCGACCGTTACGAGGACGCTGGTTCGGGTTCCACTGCTGTGACCTCGTGAGGCGCAAACCCCGGGACTGCTACACGACCGATTACGTCAACCAATGGGACCAGAAGCTGACCTTGGTTGTCCCGGAAGGGAAAGCCATCATTGGCGCTTTCAGTCACCATGACAACCGTTATGAGGACCGAAGATGGCAGTACAAAATATGTACCATATAGATCTCGGGTTTTCCTGTGAAAAATATTTTAACTCACGTTTCACAGTTGTTGTTGTTTGTTTTAAAAGATTAATAGATAAAGCTAGATGCTGATTGGCTGATTTGAACTTTGGTCGTTGCAGCTGTTTTTCTTTTTTTTTTAATTTAGCACAAAACAAAAACAGACATCTTGTATTTTTTGCCGAGCTAGAAACTTGGAAAGGAAATAAACTGCCATATAAATTACTGTATGTGTAAATTTTACAGTAAGTTTCGACATAATAATAATAGGTAGGGCCGTGTCAGGATCCCTGGAGGGCCAATAAAAAGACTATATCAACCCGGGCCCCTTCCCCCCCAACTCCCCCCTCGCGGCGATCCTGTAATATGTCAACCATTCCTCACACATCATCGGCCATAAGCAAGACAGCAATAGCTAAGGGAACAACTCTAGACTGACTTAGAAAAGTTTTTGAGCCCCCCCCCCCCCAAACAACATATTTCTGGTCAGTTTACAACCTCCCCTGCTCATGAAAATAAATACACTGAAATATTTGTAAAACACCAATGAGGCAGACTTGTATACGATTTTGCCATCGGCTAGTTTATTGTTAAATGCTCTCCCAGTTCAAATCACCAAACACACAGGCGTAGGTTAAATAAAGAGCATTTGATAATTATAAACAATAAACAGCCACAATGGCCACTGTTCTTCTTGCCGCCTTTATCACTCTCTCTCTCTCTCTTATCTGCTTTTGTTACGTCATCCGTCATCCGCTTTCAATTGCAAATTATATGGTGCGTGATGTAGGGAATTCCCGAATCATCGCGTACTACCGAGGACCCCGGGGTATAACAATAAGATAAGAGGGGACGACCCGAAGGAATAAAAATTCAGAATTTAAAATATTTTTTCCCCATTGATTTGATCATTCAATCGTTAATGGCTGGAACAATGCCTGCTCGTCATGGGCACCACATTACATAAACCATTGTGCACTCGTTTCGTTATTTTCCCTCTCTCTCTATTTTTAACAGTGGTCCAAAATGTTCTTTTGCACCCGGGGTCTTATTCCATTTTAAAGACGCCTCTGCAATGACTCTCATATTATGATTCTGAAAAATAACAGAAGTAATTGATAAACCTTAAAAACGAACTTGTTAACAAAAGTAATAGGCAAAAGAACGAACACTGTGTGTGTGTGTGTGTTAATAGCCTTTAAATTGGTTTGAACTGCAAGAACGCCGTGTAGGTTGTTTAAGTCGATGTCACAGTCTATTGAAACTGAATAGTTTGAACGGTGTATCATCAATAAATGTTTCCCATTTTATAATCTCTAGCTCAGACTTACACAGTGCAAATAAGTTAAATGTATATTGTACTAGTCTAATGTGCCTGAACCAAGTTGAATGACAAATTTTAAAAAGCAAACAGGAAAATTTAGATAGGTCGAGTGTACGGTTACAGAAGGAAATAGTCTTCCCATTAAAAAGAGAACGAGAGAAAAAAAAACAGAAAGGGATAGAGAAACATGGACAAAAACATGTTTATTACCATTTTTGAAATACAGGTAAGGCGTGTATCATTAATTATATTTACATTCACCCTTTGAATGTTAACTTTATTCCTTTTTTTTTAATTGTTACAATTTAGACTTTGCTCAGATCCCCACAAATGCGATTTTAACTGTAAAAAAAACAACTGATAAACTTAAGATCACGTGGTTTATTAAATGAATTCAATATGTAAATTCGAAACAGGAAAATAAAAACGGTTACAGAAAGTGGCTTAACTTAATGAAGGCGCCCCCCCGCCCACTCTTCCTTATGCTGCATTTGATATTCCTCGAGCCAGGGGCGGCACATCTGTCGAACACTAAATACTGCTAGCCACAGGCATAGGGTGGCCGATTTTATAATCCTCCGTCGGGGTGCTTCTGACGTAAGTTACGCCACTGGTTACAGAGAGCGTGGGCGCCTTGACGTTTGGAGTGTTGTGCGGCTGCACGGGGGCGCCGTATTAATTAAAGGGATGTGGTTTAATACTCTTTTTTTTTAAAAAAATGTCAAACCTTTTGAAGTTTTTGGTGGTTATAAATTTACGCCTGAGATCTGTTTTCACATATTTCACCACTTCCTGAAGTACAAGCCAAGCAACACAATGCAGTCAATGATGAAACGGAAATTGAACACCCCCCCCCCCAGGGCACATTAAAAGCTAGCTACGGCTCTGAACGGAAGCACTCAAACATTAGACTCTGACGACTACTAAAGGATGACAAGTGACAGATGGGATAGTACTACTACCACTACCACCATCAATAAATAATTGAGGCTTAAAAATTGAGGCTAAAACAAATTGAGGCTAAAAAATCGAGGTTAAAAATTGAGGCTCAAAAATTGAGGCTAAAACAAATTGAGGCTAAAAAATTGTGGCTCAAAAATTGAGGCTAAAACAAATTGAGGCTCAAAAATTGAGGCTAAAACAAATTTAAGGCTCAAAAATTGAGACTAAAATAAATTGAGGCTAAAACAAATTGTGGCTCAAAAATTGAGGCTAAAACAAATTAAGGCTCAAAAATTGAGGCTAAAACAAATTGTGGCTCAAAAATTGAGACTAAAATAAATTGAGGCTAAAAAAATTCCGACTGTAGGCTTTGGTTGTAAAATTATATTTCAGTAATTGAATGAGACATGTAAAATTAAGTAGGAAAAGTTGTTATAAATGATATACATGTATTTTAATAAACTTGATAAAACAAATGTCAGGATTATTTTAAGTTAAATGCTGTTGCTGTTTTACTTACAATCACAGGGGGGGGGGGACTAGTTGATCTGTTTGTTTTCATTTGACTGGAATTTTTTTTATATTTTCCCGATTCGTAGTTTACGTTTATAAACTTATATTTCTAATTCCTTCCTCGCTACTATGTTTACCAATATGAAATACCGACTGAGATCCCACAAGAAAATCACGTGACAATCATACTTCAGTCTGTTTTTAAAGTCAGTTTAGATTGAAATATTTAAAAATAGAATTCACGTTTTTCGGAACAATTACTAGTTAGAAGTAAACACAATTCATTTTTTTTATTCATTATATGATGAAGAAATCAAAACAGGGAAAGATTACAAATGATCATGTTTGTAAAAAAAAAATGTAACATTTCAGAAGATCTGTTGAAATGAAAAGCAAAGACTGTTTGATGCTGTTACGATATGATTTGAGACTTTTGTGGAACTCAGTAGTTTATGCAATAATTAGTGTACACAAGTTGATAATTTCACACAAGACCAGACTATAAAATACTTATTAAAACATCTCAAATATATACCGTGTGATAACAAGCGTTTTAATAATATTTGCTGATGTGGAAAGATGAGAAAGGTAATCATTAACAATATTCAGGAACAGACAACTCTAGGTGTAATTATGAAACTCCAAAAACCCCCGTAAGACGCTGTGGGCAAAAAAAAACAACTACCACTGTTAACAATTGTCAAACTCTCTGTCTGATTATTATTTATAATCAATGTATTATTTCTTTCTTTTTTTTTAATGTGTTTGAAAAATTATGGTTTTCTATCGTAGATTTGTAATTAACGTCCTCATCAGACTTTTGCGAATTAAGAGATTTCTCCAGTTAATTATACAAGATTGCGATGCCGGTTTTTTTTCACCACACAGATGACACCTGCCACCCACCCACCTTTAAAGGAAATATAATCTCCACCTATGCCTATTATTATATATTGGTTTTAAGTGTCAATTTTAATTTTTTTTTTTACATAATTATACCGCTTATTACCCCAAATGGTAGTAATTATTTAGTCTCGACGTGTGTTTTATTGAATTATTGAAATATATTTGAAAGACATTAACATGTATGAAAAGGTTTCGCTAGTTCCACACAACGTATTAGTACAGCTGTGGCTCATCAGTTCAACTGCATTGGGTGGTAACATTAGGTGACAGCCATGTTAGATTAGAACAGACGTTGAATGAAGTCACGTGATAGATACATATAGGCCCAGACGTGGTGTTGATTGGTTGGTTGGTTTTGTCTTCTTATGTCGTCATTATGTTATATAGCAGATAATAAAAATAAAATAGAAAGGCGAAAACGAAACAAAATAAAATATAATTTAATAACTATATATATATCTTTGCGGTGAAGAAAAAAAATATGTTTTTTTTTAAATAAACTGTGAAATTAATTACTTAGGATAATGCGGAATGTTATTTATGGACTGAATGTAAAAAAAAATATACGACGTCATCTTTATGGGGGGGGGGGGAGAGGGTTGGGTGGGGGACTAATCTTTTATTCTCAAGTCTGTTTTATTTTTTAAATTTGATGAATAACTGAATGGGATGTTATGGTGGGGGGAAGGAGGGGGGGGCGTCTCTATTCAGTTTGGGTGTGTCTAAAATGCTCTTAATACCATACCGCTGGCACTGCATACAGGTGAGAGAACATATCTCTGGCACTGTATACCGGTGAGAAGAGAACAGAACAATGTGGGGAATGTATGAGTGCCAGTAAAACTATACAGGGTAAGCATTTGATTGTTAAATATGATTGTGGGTCAGTAACATAATATATATAAAAGCGATTTGGGCTCTGTGTTAAATCGAAAGGAAATAAGTAATACAACAGTATTGCAGTTTAAAATACAATCATGAAAAAATCGGATCTGCCCGAAACCAAAAAAAAAAAATAACCTAGCCTACCGATCAAGCCTAAGGGGATATAACTCTATACAAAGGTTTTGCAGGGTACAGCTAGTAAAATACTATAACGTTTTGATGGGTGTAGAGGGCAGGTGGGGGGCGCTGATTTTGTCACATGACGCAGGCTTTATTTTATTAGTTTAATATATTAAATACATTAAATGACATACGCACATTACTTCATATATTGCTGCTTGTGGCCAAACTTTAGCTGCTTGTGGTCAAACTTTAGCTGCTTGTGGTCAAACTTTAGCTGCTTGTGGTCAAACTTTAGCGGCTTGAGATTTTAAGTGCATGTTTTGTTTTAATATAACTAAAAATGACAAACTTTAGTTGCTGTTAGAAGATGTTCAGTTGACCACCTGTCATCGTCTAGTTAAGCTAGCCATCTGTCACCCAGAACCGTTACTTTGGATATGCAGACTATCCAAAATTATGGTGGAGTTACCCCCCTTCCCCTCCCTTCAGGCTGTACGCGCAGTGACCCCCCCCCCTTTTTCCAAGGACGACGAAAAATAAAACGACTATGTTGGCAACTAAAATCTTTCACCTTTTTACACTAAACTATAACAGGCATCAGAGCTATAATTTTCGCTACCTGTTGAGCTAGATCAACGAGTCCTGTTATGTGCATTTTTCCAGGTAAGAAAGTAATGAAAAACAAAGCCCTGTTATAATTAAA
>JAGDYQ010000199.1:1721708-1738192 GCA_021962125.1 Bulinus truncatus | reverse complement strand
TGTGTGTGTGAATGACCCATTCTATTTAGGGGGCCCATGTTTTCTCAACGCCCGGGTCACCGCTAAACCTAAATCCGCCTTTAATCATGTCATTCTTCAGGCCTCCCCCTCCCCGGGTTCCCCAATGCGTCACGTAATTAAAATGAACGACACCCTACCGACATAACTGACTTTGTCACATCCAATGAGCTCTGTATTTAAATATCGAGCTCAGTGGTCACATCACATTTCAGTATATTCGTGTCTTATACAAAATGATTGTCCAAAGTACAAAAAAAAACAGGCAGGAAAATCCCAATTAATACCTGGCAACTGCCTCACCTAGACATTCTATGAGGCATGACATATATATCTTGAACATTAAACTCCTTGACTTGTTACCCCATGATTTACGTTTTGTGTACAATTAACCTAATAACTTTTCAGACCAAGAGACAGCAATGTGTTTGTTGTGTCTGTGAATGTGGCAGCTGGATCAACAGTTAGTTTTAGTTTGACTTATCAGGAATTACTTCAAAGAAAACATGGCGTCTATGAACAGCAGATTCGTGTCAATCATCGACAACCTATTGATGATTTTCTTATCGAAATTTTTATTCAGGGTATCATCTTATTAATTATCCCTGAATATGAGCAATAACTATAATTCTTAAAATAATTAATTAAACATTAATTAAAACGTCATTTCATATATTTGTTCATTAAGGTCTAACCCTTTCTCAGTTTCTGACCTTTACTATTACTTTGAATAGTTTGAATAAATCATGTAACTTTTTCTTATCTCATTTATAAAAAAAAAAATATATATATTTGACTGTGATCCCAGAATAATTAATAAAAGCTGCATTGGTGAAAAACATTTGGACATGAGTAGGGGGAAATATTTACTTTCTCTCCATTAGTTAATTTCTTCCCCGATGGTTGAAAAAAAAAGTAGTAGTTTCTTATTGGTATAGTCTTTTTATTGTCTATTAACGTACTTAAGTTGTTTTGAAATGCTGCCCATGTAGTCATATCTTCAATGCTTATGTTTACAAGAAATGTTCAATGCCATTGATCTCAAACCATTTGTTTCACTGGCCACTAACGCAAGATAAGAATTGAAAAAATAAGTGTGGACAAGGAAGCTAAAATACAAACTTTCTGTACAAAATATTGTAATATCTAATTTAAGCTCTTTATGATCTAACTGGTTACCTCAGAAAATTAAAATACTCTTTGACATTACTAGTGATACTAACCTTGGATTAGCAGGCTAACTACTGATGTAGACAGTGGCATCACTAAGGTTGGTGTCACCTTGTGCGGAAAACTCAGGGTGTCATCCCAGCACCCTGGCCTCAAGACTTCCACCATTGACAATGGGACATTTTTTTCTTTCCTGTACTAGACCATAGAGCATTGCTGACTGTATTTCAGAAAGCTGTATATTACTTTCTTTAAACTGTGTTTGTAAACAAAGTCTCCAATTTCATGAAACCAAATGACTACATATTTTAGCGCTTGTTCAAATAACTCCACATTAATTCGAGCAGCTTTAAATTTATTCATATACCTTAGCTCCAGACTCTCATTAGCGTTCATTTTGGTGGCATTCAGTGCAGCCCACACCCCTCTAGTGAATCAGATGAATATAGGAAATAGTGTTTAAAATATATCTGTTGATTTTCATATAATTAAATAAGGGCTAATGAATTGTACATACATTTTTAGAAACATATAAATTTCAGGGCAGGATTATTTATGGTTACTGTTGGCCTAAGGCTTGATACTTAAAGGGGACTAATTTTATGACAAAACATGAAACATATACAGGAATGAGGTGTGAGTGTTGCCGGTCATAGTCCTATAAATAGATGATAGTATTTTATGGTTCTGTATTTATTTAATATAGTTAAAATAATCATTCATTATAAAATGACTACAAGTTTATATATATATATATAATATATATATAATACTCATTTATATAAATATTTATTGTAAGTCTAATTATTTTTTACAAATATATAAATTAATGTTTGTTTGTGCCTATGTATGTAGCATAAAAAAACATCAATAACATTTTCTCTAAGTATTATGCCTGGCAACACTCACACCTCATCCTTGGACACATATCAGATGATGCAAATTAATTTTTAAAAAACAGACATACATCACATTGAAAAATGCCCATTTAATGGACTAAATCCGCGCTGCATATATATAATGTAAATACATTATGTGTATAATAGTGCATGATCTGCAAAACTAATTTCTCCTTACTTAGTAGGCCTATTAGCAAAATTATTAATAATATTGTCACAGTTCAAATTTGAGACAATATCATTTTTCTTAAAGTGCAAGTGCAGAAAGACATGTCTGCAACATGGTTGAGAAAATAGTTTCTTTTGTTTTAGAACAGAAAGCTATCTCTCTTCACTGCCGTTAGTCAGCATGTTAGCTTTGAAAAATCACAGTTAATTCTTATAGCTTAGTCTGATAAATGAGGGTTGATTTTGTTCTAGGGCTACAGCCTCATCAGCCTAAAAGTCTAGTCCTGTATATTATTATAGGCCCATAAGTCATAATTCTTCAATTCTCTACTTGATATTTTCTAAGGATAAAAACAAGGTGACATTTGTTAAACCATTTGCTCTGCATTCGGATTCTCTCTTATCAAATGAAATTGAAGGTAAATATAGTTTTACAATTACATCATTATTTGCTTTCATATAACCTGATTATTTTTTTATCTTGTTTTATTAGTGAATACTTTACTATTTTTATCTGTGATGTTGAATATTGTTTTAAATAATATTTATTTATTTCGATATCTTAAAACCAGTTAAAAATGATTGGATTAGTCTTAGTCGTCCATCACCTGAAACAGCTCATGTTGCCTATAAACCTAATCAAGAACAACAAGCAGCCAATGGAATGTCACCTAAATTTGTTGTACAGTATGACGTTGAACACAGCTCTAATGGAGATATTGTGGTAGGAGTCAAATACAGCCCCAAATGAACCTTATTAGTAAAAATGCTTTTGTTTTGTTTAATATCTCAGATTATAAAAAAAAACTGTTCTTATTTTTTATGCTCATTAATGATTTCTTTATGTATACTTTAATAATTAACTCAATTTAAATTGCAGGTTGTTGATGGCTACTTCATTCATTTTTTTGCTGCTGATGTTCCTTTAATTCCTAAAGACATCGTATTTGTTCTAGATGTTTCTGGCTCTATGAAAGATAATAAAATAAATCAATTAAAGGATGCAATGAAAATCATTCTCAATGACCTACAAAAAGAGGACAGATTTAACATTCTTTTTTTTAGGTGATTATGTGCTTAAACAGTGGTTGGTAACATTCTTTAATTGTGGATCATAATGGGCTCTTAAATTTTACCAAAGGGGCTGGACCAACAGAAGATCAATGGGGTGTTAAAATGAAACTTAATGGGCAAAAGCTCTCCTTGCTTGTATGAAGAAAGTGGAACCCCTTTTGGATCAAATAGCTCTACAGGCATGTGGGCCATATATTTCCCCACCACCTTTCTATATGAAACAATTGGTTAATTCATAGAATGACTTGTTAGGATATTCTGTGAACTAGTCTTTTTAGATATCTTGGAAAAATAAGGATATGATCATACATTTTAGTCAGTTATTGCTTAGCTCTTATTTTTTTATCAAACACTTGATAAAAAATTGTGTTGTTTTCTGTATTTTTTTTTAGTTCTGAAATTAGGTGGTGGAAAGATGAGCTTGTAATGGTTGAAAGTGAAACAATTCAAATGGCTCTTGAGTTTGTTGAGAGTTTAAATGTAGCTGGAGGCAAGTAACATTTTTTTTTACTTGGCGCAAATCCATGTCATTATTCTTTAAGTAAATCATTAATTTTCATTAAAAGTAAAAATATATGATAGGAAATAAATAAATCTGGCTGCTCAATTGAGAAATCAAACTTTAATTTTAAAACTGAATGATTCATGATAATTTTTGAATTTGCTGAATATGCATAGATTTTACAATTGTATTTCTTTCTAGAAATTAGCATGATGATCTTATCATATTAGTTCACATCTTAATAGACTAAATGACCTTATTATTTTCTTCTGTATTACACAAATAGCTCGTTCAATTTAAATAATTAAATATATTTTATTTCATGCAGCTACTGACATAAATAAAGCTTTTCTAGAAGCAATAAATGATCTGAACAAACATGCTAGATCAGACCACATTGGAATGATATTTTTCTTAACTGACGGGCAAGCTACAAGAGGAGAGACTGATCAGATAAAAATAGCTGAAAATATTCTGAAACATAAAGAAATTCAACTAGTTATCTTTGGCCTAGCTTTTGGTATGAATGCAGATTATGATTTTTTGAAAAAAATCTCAATTCAGAATTCTGGATTTGCAAGGAAAATTTATGAAGGTTCTGATGCTGCCTTACAGGTTGCTGGTTTATACCATCAAATTTCAAATGTCTCAATGCTAAATGTAATGATAAATTATTTACCGAAATCTGTAGATGAATTTACAATAACAGAGAACACATTTCCAATAATTTTCAAAGGATCTGAAATAGTAGTATCTGGCAAATTGGCAGATGATGCCAAAAATTTTAAGGCAGAAATTAATGGTACTCAAAATTCTGGTAAAGTCTTTATTATTCTTGAAACTAATGACTTCAGTAACTTTATTGCCAGCAGTCCTTTCTTCAATTCAAGCAGAGATTTTTCCAGTATAGTGGAGAAAATGTGGGCTTATCTTACCATCAAACAGTTGGAAGAAGAGAAAAAGAGCTACACATTAGAACAAGACAGACTGATAGAAATAGACAAGAGAATTATTCAAATGTCTTTAAAGGTATTTTAGATTAAAGTAAATAAAAAGAAATAATAATAATTCAGATTTTTTTAATTATAGTATGATATAATTTATTCTGTGTGTTAAAGTGTGTATAACGCAATTAGTATATTTTTCTTTTTTTAATTTGTTTTTTTTTCTGGGTTGTTTTTTTTTATGCCGCCCTCAGATTTTTTTCTTTTATTATCCTGAGTGCACTGGCAGGAGCAAGCGTTGTGTCAAAAAAAACTCATTTAGCACATTTAAAAGACAGCTTATCTCTAATCAAATAATGCTTACCCGAGCGTTAACTAAGGGCCATTAACTCCATACTGTTTTCATTTAAAGTGTTATTTGAACTTTTTATGAAACCTGTCTGACCAAAAAAGATCTTTCTTGATTTTTGTTAGTTTTTCTTGTTCTATGGCTTGCTTACATTCTACAAACTTTAATTTTAAAATATCATTACATGGTCATTATAAAAACATGTTTGAAATTAAACATTGTTTGATATGTTAAATAACTTTATTAGCTATTTTTGTTATTCAAGATATGACTAATTCATCATCATTAAAAGACAGTACTTTTAGCTGTTAATTATTAAGTTTTTCACTACAAAAATTACCTTTAACAAGGTTTTTTATTTTTGTTTTAGTATAAATTTGTGTCTTCATTGATGGCCATGATAGTCAAGAAGCCAGTGGAAGAGAAACTGAATGTATTTTCTTCAGACGTTGGTTATCATCAATCAGCTGCTAATGGACATGACAGTTAGTTATATTTTTTATTTAATACAGAGTAGTTAAGGTACAATGTTTTAAGAGATCTCCTACAGAGATGTGAAGAAAGTTCTACTATCTTCAAGGGTTGGGGAAGCAGCAAAAAAAATATGATGTAGTAGGTGAAAATAATTTGTCTATGTACATGTCTATTAAAAAGTTACAATACTAAATGTCATGTTCATCATAAAAAAAATTTACCGGGCACTTTCCACCATGTCAGTACCTTTGAAAAATTTTTTGTTGCATTGTTATTAAAGCAGATAGACTTAAACATTTTCTTAATTTAACATGGCAGAACAATTCAGTTGTGTAGTTTACTTCACTTTAACTTTCTAGTCACTGTGAAATACCAGGTTGCATCTTTTATCTCATTATTTGGGCAGGTGATTAGGTCCTATATTGTATTTCTGTTGTCAAACCCAAGTAGGTGTTAACAAAAAGGTATTTCACAAAAAAAAAACAAGCCCGTATCATTATGATTGGTGTAGAATTATTCCTGGGGAAACTAGACATTTTTAGGTGGAGTAAATAAGGGAAAAATTGTACAACACAATCTACATAGTGAAAAGTCAGTGGAGAATTAGATACTGTCGTAACTCTCTCCTTGCCCTCGTTAGTATGCGATGATTCAGGAATTTGCTATACTAGTGCACAGTATAATTTGTAATTGAAAGCGGGTAGCCATTGTTGTTGTTTATTGTTTATAACTATTAAATGCTCTTTAGTGAACCTATGCCTGTGTGTTTTGGTGATTTGAACTGTGAGAGCATTTAACACTGGTCAGAAATTTATTTTAGTCAAAGAGTTAAAAGAACTTGAAGAAAGGGACCTCCCTACTGACGGCAACAAACAACAACTGTTTGATAGACTTAAAGAGGCTCCAATTGAGGAAGAAAAGGACCCAGAGAGCCAAATGTGATCATAGAAACAGATCCAGACATTCAAGAAGACATCTGAGGATGTGGTCATCCAGGAATCTGTTCCTCAAGATGTGGTCATCCAGGAAGTGGTACCTGAGGATGTGTTCATCCAAGAAGAGCCACCTGAGGATGTGTTCATCCAAGAAGAGCCACCTGAAGAGGTGGTGACCCAAGAAGAGCCACCTGAAGAGTTGGTGACCCAAGAATAGCCACCTGAGTTGAGCTCCTGTGAAAATTATTACCATGTTGAATGTCACCACGTTTCTGACAACAGCAGGGACTGCCCTGGTTACTCTCATTATCCAGTCTGCTTTACAGATGTCCACCTACCAGCCTTGGATGTCCACCTACCAGCCACGGATGGTAGCTACAACCTTTTTGCTGAAATTAGGCAGGACATTGAGGCCTGCAGCAATAAAAACCTAGGAGAGCAGAACAGGGCCAAGTAGCGAAAGGCAGATATGAGCAGAGCAAAACCAATCAGAAAGGAACAGAGACAAATAGAACAGAAGAGTGCAGAGATGAGTAGAGCATATCGGAGCAGAGTAATCAAACTCAAAATACTTCATTACTGCTACAACATGTGTTTCACAAAGAGTTTCATCTGGAGCTGACATCACTAATGAGACACCAACTCCTCTAAGTATTTGATTTTTTTTTTTTGGTTACAGTTACTAATATTTTTAAGTCTTCAAATTTTTAGAAGGCTAAATGAATCAACCCATTCATTCTGGGATCGGATTGTTGACAACACTCACTAAGTGGCCCAAACTACTATATTTAATATATAATTAGTAGTAGGTGAAATTTGTTTTCTATGATGGGAAAGTCTGCCAAAATTGCAGTTACTGATGTAAGATGTTAAAGCTGCAATTCTAGAATAACATTACACCCGTGTGGTATAAGTGTGAAAGTCTTATTTCATCCCGTTGTGTAATAAAATGAGGGTAGAAACCAAACGCACTGTGAGAAATTTCTTCCTTTGAATTGAGAGGGTCGTAAAAAGTATGCAAGGCTAAAACTGTTTTTTTTTTCTTTTGCTTTGTTCTAAATGTACAATGCATTTAAACAAATAAGTGGAATCTCCCTCCCAAATAGTGTTTGTTTTTTGTGAAAGATATATTTCTGTTGGATATGTCTCTATGATGATGTTTTGGGATTATATTAGTAGTTGTATCTTTAACACATTTTTGTCCCACGAATAGTTCAACTTGGATCACTAAAATTTTAACTCATGACAATTTAATTGAAATGAAATAAACTAGGGTCAGTACATGTACCATTTTTACTTTAATAAAGGGTGACTGTCATGTGTTGGTATTGTGTAAGGATATGTGTGTCGAGGTGAAGATGGTTGAATGGAGACTGTTCTAGATGTTTTAGAGTGAAAAGTAGGTCTACTCAGCTTGTGGAGAAAAAGTGTTATTTGCTGTACAGAGTGCAGGGATCAATAGGGGAGAGAAGTGAAGACATGCAGAATTTTTAGTGAATGTTGGAGTTCAATTGTGAGAAGGCAGTCTGAGTTATAGTTCAGAAGATAAGTGTTAATGATAGATAGGAAGAAATGAAGTGTGGAGATTGTAGTAGTGGATATTTGCGTTCTTCATTTTGTATTTTATGGACTTTATTGATACTTTATTCTGCTCAACCATGAGCGTTATCGGAGTGATAGTGAGGATGTGTGACACATGAACTGGGACATAGTTGATAATGTGAACAGCTTGTACGCACCACAACAAGAACCTATTTCATAACCTGACATTTCCAATGCAGAAGATCATTTCACCTGTTCCAATCTTCAAAAATGGTCTGTACAATAGAAGTTTTATGAAGAAAAGTAATTCCACAGCTGATATCATTTGAATGAAAAATCAGTTTTTAAAAAAAAAAGCAATCTGCTAGAATCTTTGGCATAAGAATAAAGGATGTATCTTAATCCACACTGTATTTGAGGGACAGGTGGCAAAGAAGTGTAGAGTGTTCAGCTGCCAACTTGAGAGTCACAGGTTTGATCTTTGGTTAGAATCAAGGGAAATTTTTCCTGGTCCTGATGAAAGTTGGTTACTGCCTCTTAAGTCCACCCTGCTTGAAATAAAAGTAAACGTGGTGTGCTAACCCTTTAAATGGTGAGGTTACAGAAACGGATGAATCCTACACTGCATCTAAGGCTAAGGAAGCATTACTTTTACACTGTATGGTAACAGATGTATAGAAAGGTGTGAAAGAGAGTGCATATGGTCTGAGATAGGATGTCTTCAGAGAAAACAGAAACAGTAAAAAGCATCTAAGAATTAAATGACATGGACAGTGTCCTGTAGCGATAGTTGATTGATTGGCAGTAGAGACAGTACATCCTTGCAGGGAGGCTGTAGAATTTTAGTGTTGTGCATAATAAACAAATGGATCAGCGATTCTCTTTTATAAATGAACTAATTTGTCTTATCAAGATGTGTCTATTGAATTATGTGTTGCCTAGATGTTGGTTTATGAATAAAAAGCTCCAATAGAAAACCATATCAATACACAAATGTCACAAGAAAATAAAACAGTGCTCTGCAATTTCAAAAATGTAACAGCCTATTGAATTATGCAATTTTTACAAAAATAAATTTATTGAACTTTACTGTTATAACTAACTTCAAATGTTATCATTTATCATTTCAGATGGACAACGCTACCATGTTCAAAAGGTGTATTCTGCTAGTAAGAATTTTCAAGATATTTTAAAACCAGCTGTGCTGTTCTTAATGAGCCAGAATTTTCTATAATTTAATTACTTTGGCTGCTCTCATTGGCAACATACATGGCCACCATCTTCTATAAACTAATTTATCTTTAACAAGAAATTAAATTTTAATTGTGACAAGACTGATGCTGTCTATTGTCTTTTGTAGCCAACAATGGGGGATAAATCAGTATTTGTGACCCTCTCCCTTCCCTCTTGTGTCGGTTGATAAGGATGGTTTGTGGTGTACACCAAACAAAAATCTTGTTTTTATTTTAACATTTCATGAACTCATTGACATGAAATATGAAATTAATTACTTGAAGTATACTTTGCTGTAAATGGCGCTTAAAATTGCATTTAAAGTGATAAAATATTTCCTAAACATATGCTTTTAACTCATTTTATATTATAATTTTGCTATTTTATGTTTAATACATGTTTATAGCATTTTGTTGTTGTTTTTTTTTCATAATTTTTTAACAAATATTTTATCAGGTGGAAGAAAACTCACTAATGAAAAAACGACCAAAGCAAATATTCAGATGCAGTTTTTTAGTAAGTGAAGATTAATCAAATTTTAAATTTTTGTTACTTCCAACTTTTTCAAATGGGAATTTTCTAACATAAATGGCATAAATAATTTCTATTCCATAAAAAAAAATTATTCCTAAAATATATTTATTCTGACCATTTCTTGTGATATATTTCTTAGAAATTATCATTTTCTCTAAGAGTTTATTATTTTGATAATCCATCATATAAAATAGAAGCAAAATAAAAGCAAAAATAACTTGACTTAAATGCCTATTTGTTTAATAAAACCAATAATAAACTAATCTGTATCTTCTCTTTACATTTATCTAATAACAGTTATGATTTTAAATACGGTATTTTAATAAATTATTATGTAATATTTAACCAATTATGTGTGCATTTTTTGTTCTATATTAAAGTTAAAATAATATTTTTAAACTTTCCTAAATACCCACTATATATTTTTAGGTAGTGAAGAGTTATTTCTTAAAAAACCAAGACAGAGTTACCATCAGAAGAACTATTATACTAGAACGACACAAAAGTATCCATTTCAGACATCTCTAAAAAGTAGGAAAGCCAACAATATTATCTCATGAATGGATTTTTAAAAGAGTGAAGTCTTGCTATCGGCTGTTAAAAACTTAAAACTTACATTTTTATTAGTTGTTTTTTTACTGGTTTAATTTTTTAGTATCAGAATATTATGAAAATGTAAAACAATGACGCAAATATATTTCATTACTGAAATATTTACCTAAGTTGAAATAATGTTAAAAATCTTAAATGTCTGATGATTGTCTTACAGGCTACATTTATGTTGAATTTTTTAAAATAAAATAACCTGCTTTCAGAAAAAAATTAAAAAATAGAAATCCTGTATTGTGTCTGGTGATTAAAAAAAATTATATTCAGTTTGACCACTTGGATAATTTATATACAGATCTGGATCATTTTTGAGCCATCTGTACATAAAAAATTCTCTTTTTCCTTCAGCTAGATATGAAAATAGGGTGATTTTTCTATATACTAGAGATGTATTTCATCTATTTCTGGAAAATTATTTGGGAAAATAGTTGCCAGCCCTGTTTTTTATACTGAATGTTAAAAAATGGAAATTTTTATCTTTTTTTTTTTTCTATGTGACATTAAACACTAACTTGTTTCATAATAATATTTTTTCAGCTAGAAAACCTACACATGGAAAATCTTTAGTAACATTCAATGATAGAGATCAAACCACCGCAAAGACTAAAACATCCTACTATAATCAGATCACACCAAAGATTCAGAAACTCTACAATATTAAAACCACTCCAAAGACTCAGTCCTATAATAGTAAGTGAAGTCATATTTTGTTTTTTAGCATTATTATTAAAGTAATTTTAATGGCATTGACCATAGAAATAATGACAGAAAATTAGTATAAATATTCATTATGAACCAAAAAATGTAAATTTCTGTTCTCATTATCTTTTATTAGTAAATCATTACCTTGTTAAAACACCAACAAAAGGAATACATTCCTTCATTTTTTTGTTATTAAGATAGATGCCCTAATTATCCAATTCCCTTGTGAATGATCAGTAATGATTCTTCTCTGTTTAAACACCTTAGTATTTGGAATGTCTTTTTTTTTTATGTATAAACATTTGACAAAAGTACCTATGATTTTTAGTCTTTGGTCAATTGGTCTACAAAAGTATGTCACTTTCTTCTCAGAAACCTAACGAAAAATTTTACTCATCTTTTATCTGCATCAATGAAGGACTCTTTGTAATCCTATAAAAGCTTATTTATTCTCTAAAGGCCTTTAGTCCAACATCATAAACATCTTCTCAGCTTGTTTTAGTAAGTGTAAATGACTGCTAGTCCTTTAAATGTGTCCACTCTAACTTTATCAAGAAAAGGTGATATATTTGGTTAGTTTCACAAATTAGGTCCATAATTGTTTATTTAATTAATAAATACCATGTGCCTTCTGCAAAGGAAAAGTAGGAAAAATTTTAACAAAAAGTCCCTTGTTGTAAACTGTAGTTGAATTTTGTCATGCAAGATTTTTTAAATTTAAGTTTTAAATATGTTTCAACTTGTATAAGTAAATTGTAAAAACTAAACTATTTTGAGGGCTATGTTACTGATTATAACAAAAATTATTCACCTACTGTCATTAATAAATCATGTTTTTTAAATTATTTCTAATACTCTCATCTCATTTTTTTGCATAGCATGGATTAGAATTGTTTAATAGAATTAGATTTCCTTTAAATATTCGCCTAATTACCCACTTTATGTTTAGGAATAGGAATACATGGTCAACAACAAATGAATCGCCTGCCTAACACTACACCCATATATCAGCCATCTACAAAAAGTAGGACAAATATTATTATTATGTCAAATTTTAAAACATTGAAGAAAACACTCCTTTTAATTCAGTATATGATTTGCCTGAAAATACAAAGAAATGTAAATAAACAAACCGTTCTTTTTTTCATTTATGAAATAGATATTTATTTATTTACCTCTAATAGATTTGCCAGTTTTAACTGTTACATCTGGAAAAGAAAACCTTTGTATTGTTCTGAAAAATGTAACTGTTGGCAATTACAGACTTCTCACTTCAAATACTGGTGGGTATATTTTATCTCAATTTACTAAAGTAGTGGTATGGTTATACACAATGTAAATCAATTAATGTTTAGAAATGGCCTAGCAGAGTTGCTTTCAAAACATAATACATGTACATGTAAAAGGTTCTAATTACCAGCTTGTTACAAATCCTCATTTAACATTTTAAATATAGTTTGTTTTTTTTTTATAAGTAAAATAGCAGTACAACAGTGCTAAAGTGTGAGTTTCTGTTTGAATATTTGTCATTAGCTAACATTTTTGTAACTTTAATCTTCCCCTGCATTGTGTGTTGTTATAGTAAATAGGTAAAGTTAAGTTCCCTTGGCCCTGAAGGGCCATCATGGCAAATGAGTTGTAGAATTCATCTCTTTCTGTAACCACAGCATATAAATGTAAAGGATTTGTGTGTTTAGCTCAACGCCTATAGCTGCCTTTACTTCCCCATACTAGAGTCATGTACTCATTTAAAGCTTGGTGAACTTGAGGATCTTTTAACCAACTTTTACCATAACCTGGTAAAATTCCTTATTATTAGTTGTCTGAAACTTTTTTATTTTTTTTTTTATACATTTTTCAGAAAATTAATTGTTGAATATTAATCAACTGTTGTTAACTTAAATCTTAATAGTGAAAATATTCTATAAAAAGTAACATAAAAAATGTGGTTCTTTTAGGTGCATCAGTTAATTTAGGAGTTTCTTGTAGCTTGTATCAGCAATGCTCATCATTAGTAATGAAACCCTGTTACTTTTTGGGAAAAGTTTTGTTACAATCAATGTAGATGATCCAACCTCTCACTGGAATTTCACTGCCAGCCCATCATTTAATGTCACTGACCTAGGAAATGTACTTACTATAAAAGGTAAGATGTACATGTAAATCATGGTTTCATCCAAAAGTCTTATAACAAAGTTCTTGCAATAATAATAAATTTGAAAGTAGGCAATGGTGTAGAATGAAACCAGTTATGTAAAAAAAAAAAAATATTTTATTTTTAAATTGGTTTTTTTTTTTCTAACTAAAATATTGTCTGCTTTATCACAGGTGAGGGAATGTTTATCAAACTGTCAAGAACTGTACACAGGGAATTTCACTTTTATCATCTGGAGTTGAATCTTGATCCAAAAAAGAAATACACAGGAATTATTGGTTAGTAAATAATTGTATAAAGCACTATGATTTATAGAACATATAATGAAACACATACATATAAAATCGTTAAGCTATGCTGAACTTCATATTGTTTTGCCCAAAAAATCAAGCTTGACTACTACAGGCTGAACATTTGAGGTCACTAATTGGGATCCTGACTCATTAATACTGGAAAAACCAAAATGATGGTTGAAAAAATTTGGATAGGAATTAATGGAAAAACTGGAGTCTTTATTTTTTTTTTAAACTTCATCTTCAAAAATATTGTAAACAACTTTCTTAGTTAAAGTTTTTTAATTAAAGCAAAACATCTCATTAATGAATATGTTGTGCTATCAACTATGCTTGTTGACAGAATCAAGCAATGGACTAGATATGTATTAGTGTTCAAAGTTTACTGCAATACATTTATAAACTTGTGTGTTGAGATTAGTTAATATTGAAAATACATGTACAAGCAGTATTGAACAAGATCGACTCCCGGTATCACCACTGCAGGGAGGTTGACAAAATGAAGAATGCAACCCCTTGGCAGAACACAGACGAGTCGGGTATTTTGCTGGCCAATGGGCTTTAAGTCAATTACCAGATGTTGTAGGACACAGCAAGTTTCATCTCTAAAGCCAAGAGATTAATTCTTAGCTAGTTGAACTCTAGAGAATTCATAGAAACTGATAAAAATAGAGAAAAATATAAGCACTATCTATTGGTCAGACAGGCTATGCTATGGAAAGAAATTAAAAGGTGTTTTTTAAGGAATACAGTTTTAGCAACTGTTTAGGAAAACTTTCTGTTATTCATATAGATAAATGTGTCTTTATGAATAATCAAAATTTGTCTTTTATAGACGAAATGTGGGACTGTAAAAAATATGCACCTGATTTTGAAAAGCAAATGAAGCTATCAGAAACAAAACATCAGTTATTATTTCTTGAAAGCTACGGAGCATCTAAAGACACATTTATCTATATGAATAACAGAAATTTGTCTTTTATAGACAAAATGTGGGACTGTAAAAAATATGCACCTGATTTTGAAAAGCAAATGAAGCTATCAGAAATAAAACATCAGTTATTATTTCTTGAAAGCTACGGAGCATCTCTCAACCAAATGTAATAGTTGTAACAGGATACTTGTACTGAAATTAGTGGGATGCAACACTTAATGCCTTCACAGTATTTAGAGACTGTACATTCCACTGTCTTGAAAAAAATATCATTGCTGGCATTCCAAGAGCATTGATTTCTTTGGCATCTTGTTCTAAAACATCTGCTGATACAGAAGATGAAGCTCCAAAAAATATCCAATTAACAGGCTATTTTTAAATACAAACAGCTTAGCAGAAACAGTTTCTCATATGACAGCTTTAGAAAGTCTGCCATTCACTTTTCTCATTACATCAAGTGGTCAAATGCAAAGAATGAAACAGTGTGCCTTTAATTCCCTGCAAGGCTACATCCTCTGATTCACTTAATATCAAGGTGATAAAGCACAGTGAATTGTTGAAACTGCATTAATAAATAAACTATGTGAGTTTAAAAAAGAGAAGTTCAGATGTGTCTTTGACTCTTGTAACTGGATGGATGAAATAGTTTGGAAAATTTTCAATTTTGAAAAAAAAATTAATTGCGTTAACCAATGACTTTTTTTTTATCTTGGCCTAGTAAGAGTAAAGTATTATTCATTAATTTATGTCTCTGGTCTCGACGGAAGCTTTGGGACCAGTATTGGAGGCCCTTACTGAACATAGCAGTAAAACAGTGTGCCTCAACTTTTGGAAAATTATAGAAAAAATGTAGACATAATACATGTATAACTTGCTGCCAATACATTTTTAAACAGAATTTGTTTCCTTAATCTTAATTGAAGTATGAAAACCACTAACTTATTTTTAACTGTTCATTCTATGCTCTTTTTTATGTTGGTTCATTATGATTTTTTTTTTACATTTACAACAGGTGATATGCTCCATCATGCAGTTCTTCTCATAAGAAAGCTGAAACGCAATATACCATCAATTTGTAAGAATATTGAAAATTCAAAAGTCTTTGTGAATAATATGGCACAAAGATATTTTGATTAAATCTTAAAATATGTATGCATCTTTATCATTATTGTAAAACTAATGATATATTTACTTTTTTTATCTTTTTTGTTTAGCCCAAATATAATTTTAAATGAATAGAAATCCTGATTTTAAAAAGTCACATCAAAAATACTTTGTTCACTATTTGGCCCGTGAGCATTGATTTATAGACTACTTTTACACTAAAATGTTAATATTTTGTTTTATAACAAATATTTTATTGGATTATAAATTGTGCAATTCTGCCGTAAAAAGTTATATTCATAATATAATTATAATAGTAAAATAAAGTCTTTAGTTTACACCATAAAAACACTAAATCTGGGCTGACTATTTAGACCTTCATTTCATTAACTTATAATTCAACTAATATATTTTCATGATGCTATTAAATCTTCATAAAACACTGAAGACTTTTAAACTATGTATGAATATTATTTAAACCACAAATAATTTTAAAAGTTGACATAATTATAATTATATATGTTACTTGTCTATGTTTGCCAACCGGCCAAATGTCAAACTGACATAACAAACTATTACTTTGTCTCACTGTCATCTCTTGTTTAAACTGAAAAAAATGATAAACCAATTTAGATGGAGCATTTTTTCAGTTACATCAATCATCGTTCTTTTGGCATCATTTGTTGCATTGAGATAAACTTTATTTGAAGCTCAGGAATACATTGAGGCAAGATACTCTATTGAAGTCTAGAAATACATTGAGGCAAGATACTTTATTGAAGTCTAGAAATACATTGAGGCAAGATACTTTATTGAAGTCTAGAAATACATTGAGGCAAAGATAC
>JAGDYQ010000199.1:1589387-1721208 GCA_021962125.1 Bulinus truncatus | reverse complement strand
TGGCTGCAAGTACATTACCTCTCTATTTATTCTCAATTCTCAAAATGAATTCATTGCAGAATGCCCTGACCTTGTAAAGCAGTACATTTTAGGTGAAAGGCAAACGGCAAAGTACTATGCAATAATCGTAGATTCTACACCAGATTCATCTCATTTCTTTTGCGTTACTTAGTTTGCCATGAATCATGATATGAAATGGCAGAACGATTTCTAAAATGTGTTAAATGCAGTGAAAAAAAATGGATCGAAAATAGCGCAACTAATTACTGAAACATTGGGAAGCCATGCTATCCCCCTTGCTGATTGTGGGGCTCAAGGTTATGATAATGCGGCAAACATGTCAGGCAAATTCAAAGGAGCACAAGCGATAATCAAAGAACAATACCCTACCGCCTTGTGGTTGCCACACACTAAACTTATGTGGTAATCAGGCCCGTGGTAATCTGGCCCCCCTGCTATTGCCTGGCCCCTGCTGTAGAATGCTTGGCCCCTCCTGTAGAATTTTCACGCTACGGGGCTGGTGGTAATGATGCTGCTGAATGTATTCCAGAAGCAATCACATACTTTGGAACTTTACAAATAATATATACATTATTCAGTTGCAGTCCAAAAAGATGGGCAATATTGTTAAAACGAATTGGATGTTCTCTTCATGGCATATCTGGTACCAGATGGTTAGATCGAGTTGAAAGCGTAAAACCGTTTATAGCTCATCTTCCAGGGGTTAAGTTGAACTTAGAAAACCTGCTAGAACTCAATATCACTGCAAAAACTAGGAACGAAATCACTGGAGCTCTGTTATGTCAGTTCTTTCACCTGCATCATAATGTCAGTCATATGGTACAGAATATTAGTTCCCATTGATATTTGTAACAAAACCATTCAAGCTAGTGGTGCAACTTTAGATGTGGAAGCTGCAAACATAGAAAGCTTGCTTTCACAACTACAGCATTGCGAGAGAGTTGGAAAGCAATGTGGACTGAATCTAAACTTGTTGCATCCAGTCTTCAGATAGAAATAAAATTGTTTAGGAACTATGCCAGGAAAAAAAAAACATGTTTCCACGATGAGGGTGCACCTGATGGAAATTTAGATAAAATGAATAAATCAGATGAATCTATTGAGGAAGCACACTTTCGAAAGCATATATTTTATGTAATTTTGGATACTGTTATTGTAGGGCTTACAGTCCGTTTTGGTGCAGCAAAACTGATTTCTGATAACTGCAGTTTTCTTTGGAATTATCAAAAAATGTCAGAAAAAGAGTAAAATTGCAAAGCAGTGAGACTAGCGGAGACATATTTTAATGACATAATATCTGAAGACCTTGAACAGGAAATGAATCACATAACAATGGTTTACAATGCCAATTTTGGTGGAAAACAGTTGGGCGCATTGGAATAACTAAATGCTTTATGCGAATACAAAGTAGAAAGCATATTTCCCAACTTGACAGTCAATTTGAGAATGAGAATATTCCTTACAACACCAGCCACAGTAGCATCTGCAGAAAGAAGTTTCAGCAAACTTAAACTCATCAAAAATTATCTCAGGTCTACCATGGGTTAGGATCGCCTGAATAACCTAGCTAGGCTCAGCATTGAGTTTGAAATTGCAAAGAATATAGACTTTGACACTGTAATTCGTAGTTTTGCCAAAAAAAAACTCGCAAAGCGACCTTGCTTTAACAATATTTGTTTATAAAATTTTTGTTATCATTTTATTATTTTCTGTGTATTTCTGTTTAATTTAGGTATATTTGTTTATGATATATTCTAGTAATTGAACAGCTGCATCAATCATTTATAGCTGAAAAATTTAAGCTATTTTTCAAGTTTTTTTTTATTTTACTTAAAATAATATGTGATAATTTTAATTATTCAAGTTTCAACTTTTTACATATACATTCTAAAGTAATAAACTGTGAAAGCTGAGCTGCCAAAACTAATTTTTGCTTTATATAAGTGGGGCCCCAAAAGATCTTGCACCGGCACATTTTACTCCTCTCCAGGGCCCTGGTACGTCTGTGTGTGTGTGGGAAGGGGGTTGGTGGCGTGTGTGGTCTGTGTGGTTTCTGGTGTGTGGGTGTGGGTGTGTGATAAATTTTTATTTATTTATTTTTAGTGCTTCACTGAAACCAGTGGCGTGCTGGATCAAATTGTCCAATGGGCTAGATTTGACCCGAGGGCAGTAGTTGGGCCCTGGCTGGTCTAAGTCAATTAAATTGTCTATGTGCTATGTTTCAACAATACACAAACTGAAGTGTTGAAGATAGGTAAAAGAATATAAAAAAACACAATAATATATTTAGAAATGATTACCAAGCAATAAGATATCAATAATTTAAATAATTACATTTATATATGTTCAATGACCTCAATGACCATTTTTTTTAAACAGCAACAAATTCTTCAGTCACCATTCTACTGTGTGGGACGGGTGGCCGAGTGGTGTAGATACTCGACTGTCGACCTGAGAGTCCGGGTTCGATCCTCGGTGAGAATCATGGGAATTTTTCCAGGTGAATTGTGTTTCAAAGTCGACCCACAAGTCCACCCAGCTTTAAATGAGTGCCTGACTTAAGTTGGGGAAATAAAGGTGGCTGGGCGTTGTGCTAACCACACAATCCCTTTATATGCCGAGGTTATAGAAACAGATGAATTCTACACTTCATCTGCCCCGATGGCCTGTTAGGGCTAAGGGAACTTTACTTACTTTTACCATTCTACTGTTTATTTGATAGTGTTAGTCAAGAATTGCAGGTCAAGAAACGTCTTCTATCTATGGCGTTTACTTTAAGACCCATATAGTATTGATGCGTTAATCACATAACACTTCTGTCACCTTCCTACTGTCATCTGATATTCATTATTGTTATGTTCGTTTTGTTTTTCAGGCTGGTCAAATGTTACGTCATAATTTAACATAACCATAACATTTATATCAAACAACAAACTCTGTGTTGATCACAACATCAAACATTTTAATGAAATTCACTCATTTAACTATCAATAAGTTTACTATATCTAACTACATGTACTATGATTGTCAACAACGCACTACCTATATCTAACTACATGTACTATGATTGTCATATCTAACTACATGTACTATGATTGTCAACACCGCTCTACCTATATCTAACTACATGTACTATGATTGTCAACACTACACTACCTATATCTAACTACATGTACTATGATTGTCATATCTAACTACATGTACTATGATTGTCATATCTAACTACATGTACTATGATTATCAACACCACACTACCTATATCTAACTACATGTACTTTGATTGTCAACACCGCACTACCTATATCTAACTACATGTACTATGACTGTCATATCTAACTACATGTACTTTGATTGTCAACACCGTACTACCTATATCTAACTACATGTACTTTGATTATCAACACCACACTACCTATATCTAACTACATGTAATATGACTGTCAACACCGCACTACCTATATCTAGCTACATGTACTATGACTGTCATATCTAACTACATGTACTTTGATTGTCAACACCGTACTACCTATATCTAACTACATGCAGTGGCGTAGCTAAGGGGGGGGGGCGGGGGGGCGGACCGCCCCGGGTGACAGCCTATGAAGGGTGACACTATGTCACCTCCAACAAATAAAAAAAGTGGCATTTATAGCAATTTAAGTTGCATGACCATATTTAATTTGAATATATTTACATACTAATAAGAACAATGTTTTTACATCTTCTCATAGAGTCAAATGATAATTAGACCTATAAGCGAAAAATGTTGCCGATCTGAATTCGGGGTTTCACTTGTATAAATACGTTTGCCATTCATTGGCTGAACCAAGGGGAAAAAACCACACATGAATATGTGTTATACTGATGTCGATGGTGAGACCGGTAACTTGGCGGTAACTATTTTTAACTGCCAACTTTCTCAGTAAAGAATTATTTACTTACATATTTTAAATATCCAGAATTATATAACAATTAAGAACATAATTTTATTATATTTCTGACTGAACAAAAAATAAAATTATTGATCTATTGTCTAAATAGCATTTTACATTGATCAAAATAATTTAGAACTGTCAATAAAATATGACAGTTTGGCAGCACTGCAGTAGACAAGCACGTCCAGCTTACGTCAGAATGTTTGTTTAGTCTCGTCACCTGTCATCCAACACCCCCTTCCTGCCCCCCCCTGTACCTTTCCTTTTCCCGAGAGTCGTCGTGTTATTTTAGCGATAACACAATGGGAGTTAACTCTTTTTAATTGCTGGTGCCTCTGCAACTTAAAATATTTTTAGCGCATTTTCGAGAAAAAATGCGCTATTGTCCCCATTTTGTCTGTCTGTCATCACCCTAGATCTCAGCAGCCATGAGTCCTAGACCCATGGTGTATATACTTTTTTTTGTAGTCTTGTTTTAATTGTTAGAGTTAGAACGCTCAGCATAGCGATAAAACGTTTTACTTTATTATTGTACATGTATGTGTTCTTTTAATACATTGGGTGTATTCGAATGTTGTAAAAAACATAAGTAAGTACGTTTAATTAAAATATTCTAGATGTAGCGAGATTGATTTTTTTTTTTTTTGTTTTAAATCTTCATGTTTAATTACCCAAATCTGCTTTTTCTCACGCTTTTTCATTTAATTTCTGAAATAAAAGTAAGAAAAAAATCACTATAGTAATTTAGTTTAATTAACTCTTGTAGCTTTTACGGGGTGATTTTTTGAATGATACACTTAGTGAACATTCGTTTGCTAACAATCCGTCTTGTGTAACGTTTTTTGGAAGTCTTGAGGCGCTGTACATGCTGATGCAGTTAAGCCAGTGATACAGAAGTTTAACAAGTTTGTGGAAGCCATTGAAGCTCTTTGTGATTTCGAAGAAAGCGTCGAGACAAGAGGCGCTGCGCACAATCTGTTGCCAGCTTACATACGACTTTTCTTTTATTTCGTTCTTCTTTTTCTGGGGTGACGTATTACAAGAAGTTAACTTAGCACAGAAGTACATGCAAACACCAGGTATTACTGTGGACATGGTTGCAACCAAACTCTCAAGGTCTTTTTGCAGTGTACGAAGGTTGTTGACAATGCCGTACAGCAGGCATTTGTGAAATTGTAGAACTTGATATCCTTACAGAGAAGAGAATCATAAGAAAGACAAGATTACCAGGAGAGGAAGCAAGAGATGCTGGATTGTCATTGCAGCAGGAGACCAAGAGAGCAATGTTAGAGTGTCTGGACCGTTTTCATATGGAGTTAGATACGAGAGGAAAGGCAGTGAATGACATTTTGCTGACTTTTTCTTCCGTTCAGCCAGACCATATTATTTGTGCCAACGACGAAGAAATACAGTCTTCTGTTACCAAGCTCACAGCCATGTATGATGAGCTGTCTGAAAAAGACATTTGTCTAGAAATTCCACGTTTAAGGCGACACCTACAAGCAACCGAAATAAACTTGGAGGAAGCCAAGCACTGGACTGTACTGCAATTCCTACGGTTTATCATCAAGTGGGACTTTGTTGAATCACTGCCATATCTTACGCTGACTCTAAGATTCTTTCTGACAATATGTGTTTATGTGGCATCGTGTGAAAGAAGTTTCTCCAAAATGAAACTTATAAAAAATTACCTCCGGTCAACCATAAGCCAGTCGAGATTGTCGGATCTGGCTGTTCTGTCCATTGAACGCGCGCTTACAAGACAAATAGATTTTGACGATGTCGTTGACCTGTTTGCCACAATGAAAACAAGAAGACATTCCTTCTAGGACTATAATGTCGAAGGACATTCAGACATTCTTTTGGGCTGTGCATTCCGAGTTCTGCAGTTTGTATTTAGATGTTCTGAAAGTGAAATGTTGCGTTTTAAAAAATGTTTGGATTTGAACTATTTGTTTTGTGGTATTGGATTTGGATTTTGTCTTGGATCATACATGTAAGCAGTAACGTACCGGTCAGTAGAGTAAAGTAGAGCCTAGAGGTGGAGTATATATGAAAGTTTAGCCACACCTAGCCATTCAGCATAGGGTCGTGTGGGGTCACTGGGGTGACATTCGAACGGACCGCCCCGGGTGACGTTTACTCTAGCTACGCCACTGACTACATGTACTTTGATTGTCAACACCGCACTACCTATATCTAGCTACATGTACTATGACTGTCATATCTAACTACATGTACTATGATTGTCTATACCGTACTACCTATATCTAACTACATGTACTATGACTGTAAACACCGCACTACCTATATCTAACTACATGTACTATGATTGTCAACACCGCTCTACCTATATCTAACTACATGTACTATGATTGTCAACACCACACTACCTATATCTAACTACAAGTACTATGATTGTCAACACCGCACTACCTATATCTAACTACATGTACTATGATTGTCAATAGCACACTACCTATATCTAAGTATTCTAACATGTAAGCCAACCAGCACCGTTCGTTCGACTCTTCTTTAACTAATCAATATATATATATATAAATTCATTTATCTCCTCTATTAAAATCCAACTCTAGTGTCAACTGATCTCTACACTAAAACTGATTCATGACATACCCATGTATCTAGGTCATGGCCATCCTAATTCTTTCATCTCACTGGAAGACCAATCCGAACAGTGAACGTCTTAACAAGGATTATTCTATTCATGTGTTTCATGAGTTTTTAGAGCATTTTCGAAAAAAAAAAATGCTCTATTGTCCCCGTTTTGTCTGTCCGTCTGTCCGTGTACACCCTAGATCTCAACAACCATAAGTCCTAGACCCATGATGTATATATCATTTTGTAGGTCTTGGCCTGCCAAGAAATGACTTTTTTCATTTCGCGATCTGACCTCTCAGGGCCGTAAAAGGGGCCTTAGTACCGTTTTTTACTATATAAGCTATATTAATAAAGGAGCGCTATATCTCAGCAACTATAAGTCCTAGACCTATGATGTATATATCATTTTGTAGGTCTTGGCCTGCCATGTGTACATCAAAAGTTCATTTCGCGATAGGACCTCTGAGGGCCGGGCTTCAGGGCTCCTAAGGGGCTTATATATTATATATACACCTTGTACGTTCAATAACCCGTTCATTTGGTGCGAAATACTGCAGCACGTAGTTTCACCAAGATTTATTAAGAAACTCATCAAATGAAGTAGTAAGCTTGTGTTCAGAGTTTAATTGAAAGTATCACAGCTATGCAACAATTGACGGAGTTTTCGGACGATTAAATGACTACACTTTCGAATGTTTTCAATTATGAGTCCTATTTCAGTAACCACAAACCACTTGTAGTTAGATTTAAGAGACAATAATTTTTTTTTCAAATATAAAGAAACGTCTTTATAATTATTTTTTTTACAGATATATGCATTACACAATTGAATTTATAAACATTTCCAAAATTTACAAATATTTACTGAAATATAGCATACGTACTGATACATAATACGAAAATGCGCTAACACGTCCTGTGTCCAGAATGGAACAGGCTTAATTGCTTGTTTACTAATGAGAGACATACCAAACTGACAGATGCGCACCAATGTGTGCATTACAGTGAATCCCACATGCTACAATGACTTTTATAAAATGATATACCATCTGTCAGATGTCCACTATTGTCCACCATGGGTCAACTGGGGGTGGGGACTACTGGGGACCAAATAAATAATCACACTTCTGTGGCGACAGGCAGAGCCGTTTAAAGGCGACATGTCATGGCATGTATTTTAATGTATGTGTCTGAAAAGGGGGGGGGGGGGGGAGACCCTTCTAACGACATTCTATGTGCTCCATGGAAAGTGTATAATTTCACAAAGATCTCGCTTGTGCAATATTCAATACGGCAATCCATTAAAAAAAAAGATTTATCTACCTGCAAATGCACTTACCTGCACTCATAAAGGTTTTTTTTTTTTCAAAAAAAAAAAAAAGAACTACATTATCTTACCTTTTGGTTTGGGAACATTAAAACACGTTTCCTGTCATTTTTTTTTTACGTTGTGTGTGCAAATTAAAAAAGGCAACATGTGAAAGTGATTAACTTTCGGAGCGCTTAGGACCATTGTATTCAACTGTAACATGATAGTGCTGTGTTTCCCGAGGTATCAGCCAGGGTCGCACTCAGAACACAGCTTTATGAACACACTCACCCACACTCACATACAAACACACACACACTCCCTCACATACAAACACACACACTCCCTCACATACAAATACAATGACATCCATGCTGGTGACGGATTGCCGGCTTTAAAAAAAAAGCCGTTAACACGGGCAGTTTGCCTTGTACACGTCTTGTGCTTTTACGTCTTCTTTATTTCATTCTTCATTTATGAACATTTGTAGGATTCGTTAATTATGGAGGAAAAGTTCAAATTTTGCAGGGTACCACAAACTATAAAAAAAAAACGGCGGTGAATTGTGCATACTAGTACATGCAGTGCTTTTTTTGGTAAAAAAAAAATAGGTGCCGGTACTCAATGAAGGATCGCCTAACTTTTTAACTACCACTTCGCACCTCGATGCAAGCTAAATCACAGCTGCAAAGATACTATTTTAAAATAATCCAATTTTGCCAAATCAATAATAAAATAAATTAATAATAAACGTTAAAATACAAGAAAAGTAATAATTTTTTCCTCACATTGACAAAGGTGCCGGTACGCCGTACCGGTGCATTCCGGCACAAAAAAAAGCACTGAGTCCATGTATTGTGTGAAACGACTTTGTTTACACTAGTGTAAAAAGTTAATGTTAAAGAAGTCGATAAAAGAAAGACCCTTCCTCCATTTAATGATGGGTTGGTTTATTTCAATTGTTCCATGGTCATCTTCTTAATTGAGGTCTTAGACTTGACTTTTATTTTTAGAGTGTGATTGAAATGAACTCAGTTCAGAGGCGTAGCAAGGGGGGGGGGGGCAAAGGGGCATCTTGCCCCGGTCGCTATTCACAAAGGGGCGCCAAAAGTTATATTTTTACATATAATATTATACGGTTTTCGAATGAGGAGGAGGCGCTAAAAAGGTATTAAAAAGGTAAGGTGCCCCGGGCGCGATTTAAGCTCGCTACGGCACTGACTCAGATCCAGCAAGAATCGAGGTGGAGAAAATCAGTCCTACGATAAATTGTTAGTTGGCAAGCAGTTATGGTTTCTCTAATTATTTTGCGAACATTGAAAACTCTATTCAAGTGTATGGAGATCTACCAGCCTCTCAGAATATCAGTTCGACCTGCCACCCGCCAGCATGACAAAACAAAATCACCCGACACTCAGGGGCGCCCAGGGACACCCCGGGTCACACCAAACATAGACGGGCACGACCCTTAACAATTAAGGGGGAGGGGGTGTAATTTTCAAATTATATGTATAAACTATAATGATGTGTTGGCATGATGGGCACCATTGTACATCTTTTGGAGTTTTATGGGCCCCCTTTAACTAGGCATGAGCTCCCACTGACAAAAGGCCCCCTCACGTGTGATACAAAATCATTTTACGCTACACTTCACTTATCATTACGCATTAAGGTTGATAAAATACTTGTACAATATTCATAATAGAGTAACGATTATTACAATGGGCAACCGCCAAAAAATCGTCAGGGGTTTTTCAACTGATTTAAACTAATTTTGGTGTTCTGAGTCCGAATATCACATTGATTTTGCTCGGTCAGGTCAACTACTTGAGATTCAGCCATAGACCTACCTGACGTATTCTAATATCAAGGGTTTTGAGTTCAATCATTTCTCTAAATTAGCTGCATAAAAATTAGAAGCAAAATAATCACAATTATAAAAACAGAGACAATTATATTTTATTCATAAATCATCAATCTGGATTCTCACGTGATTATTTAATGCATCAGCACTTGATTGGGCACAGCCTCCAGTACCCCGACCTTCCATCTGCCCGTCGTCCAGCTGCTCACTGCGAAGAAATTCCTGTACCAGCGTTCAGAGATCTTCCTGACAGCGACGATGAGGCCACCACTTTAGACGAGGGAGGAGATACAGAAGAGGAGTATGAATCACAAAATGGTCCGCAGATGTTCTCACAATGTGAGCTTAATGATCTGGTTCGGGATCTCAGCTTGTCGAATAATTCCTCCGAGCTGTTGGCCTCCAGACTCAAAGAGAAATATCCACTTGGCAAGGACGCGCGTATCACTTTCTTCCGTAGAAGACATGAGGACTACATGGGCTACTTCTGCCAGGAGGAAGACCTTGTGTACTGCCGAGGTGTCGCCAGTTTTCTTGATAAACTCGGTGGTCCTCAATACGATCCGAGAGATTGGCGACTCTTCATTGACATCTGCAAGCGCTCTTTGAAGTGTGTACTTCTCCACAACGGGAGCGAGTTCGCCTCGATCCCTATTGCGCACTCCACAACTCTTGAAGAGAAATATGATGCAGTGAAGTATGTACTCGACAAAATCCAATATGAGCAGCACCAATGGATCATCTGCGTCGACTTGAAGATGGTGAACTTTCTACTTGGTCAGCAGTCCGGGTTCACGAAGTACCCATGATTTATATGTATGTGGGACAGTCGCGACAGAGCCCAGCACTATGTAAAGAAAGAGTGGCCGGCGCGAGAGCAGTTAGTACCTGGGCGAGAAACATCATAAGCGAACCTCTTGTTGACCGGGAGAAGATATTGATCCCACCGCAACACATGAAGCTTAGGTTAATGAAACAGTTGACGCGCGCTCTGAACAATGATGGGAGGTGCTTCAACTGCATGTGCCGAGCATTTCCTCAACTGACCATTGAGAAGCTGAAGGCCGGCATTTTCGACGGCCCACAGATACGGCAGCTCACAAAGCACACAGAGTTCCAAAACTCCATGAACACGCTTGAGTGCACCGACTGGAAATCGTTTGTGCAGGTGGTGAACAACTTCCTGGGGAACATGAAGGCAGCAAACCACGCCAGACTCATCAGCAGCATGATAGAGGACTTCCAAAAACTCGGGTGGAGAAGTTTCCTGAAAACCTTGGGGCGATGAGCGATGAGCAGGGAGAAAGGTTCCATCAGGACATCCGCCAAATGGAGGAAAGGTACCAGAGGAGATGGGAAGCAGTCATGCTGGCGGATTACTGCTGGTCGCTGAAGAGAGACAACCCAGAAGCTGCTCACACACGGGAATCGAAGAAACGTCGATTTATGCCTTGAACTCTGAACTTTTGTTTCACGTAACGCTCATTGTTATACTAATATTATGATAATTATGCTTATCAAATTTGGTAAAGTAAATAAAAACTGAATGAATTGGAACACGTTGACTTTTATTTCTTGAGTAAAACGGAAAAAATCGTAAGCTGATAATCCGCAAAAAATGTGTTTTTTTTTCAAAAAACTGATTTTTTAAAAATTTGTGTAGCGAAAAATCCTGACATGATTGAGCAAAACCAAGGTCATTTTCGGAGCACCAAAATTAGTTTAATTCAACTGGAAAACCCTGGACGATTTTAAAAAAATATTTTTTTGTTGCCCAGTGTTATAGGTGGGAGTCCATAGCCCCAAACTGGTAATATGTATTATGGTCCTCAGAAACCTTGTATAGTGCATTGTGAATTCAAAAGTCTAATAAAGACTCCAACACTTCATGCAGAAATTTAGGTCATACAGTGACACCTAGATAGTAGTGGCGTCACTATGGTTGATGTCACCCGGTGCGGAAAGTTCAGGGTGTCACCCCCCCTAACCCAATCATGACTTCCACCATGAGCAATGGTGCATAATTCGAATTTTTTCCTGCACTAGACATTAGAAAATTTACTTTAAAATACTTTCATTAAACTGAGCTTGAAAACTACGTCTCCAATTTCGAAATCACGTGACAAAACGCGTCCCTTTTTTTTTAGAACGTTTGCACAAAACTCTAAATTGATACTAGCAGCTTTGAATTGTATTCATTTACCTAAGCTCCAGACACTCTGCATGGTGGCACCCTGTGCTACTGCTCTATATGGTGACACCCTGTGCTACGGTTCTATATGGTGACACCTTGTGCTACTGCTCATGATTTTTTTACTATGATCTGTTATAAAACCAACTATACCGATTTTTTACTGCTATGAAATTTAGAACTGTTATATTTGGGTGTCACCCGGTGCGGCACGCACCCCCCCTTATGACGCCACTGAGTTTCATGAAATTAGAGACGTAGTTTACATTCATATATTACTTTCATAATGAAAGAAATATACATGTATATCTTTCTGAAATATGCTACAGCCAGCAAAACTAAATTTAATCGCTGAAGTTTTTTAATGTAAATTATTTAAGGTCTAGTGCAGGAAAATTCGAAATATGTTTCCATTGCTCATGGTGGAAGTCTTGAGGGGGTAACACCCTGAATTTTACGCACCGGATGACCCCAACCATAGTGACGCCACTACAGTGTTAAATAGGTCAAATGTATGGGCTATTGGAGATTACTGGAAAAGACTGACGCAAAAAAAGAACCCTTCACATTAATGTTTACATGTAATTTGTAATATTTCAGTGTCATGATGTCCTTTTCGGCTGTTTCTACTGTTAAACTTAAGAACACATTGTGGCACAACTCTTTAAGGGTCATATTAAGAACAACAAAATACGTACGTCTAGCAATCCTGCTATAAATTAAAAATTAGAGCGGGGGGGGGGGGGTGAAATTGAAAGTGTTCTCATCTCCAATTTCATGAAACCACGTGACTAAATGCATCATTTTTTTAAACTCTAGATGATACGAACATCTTTGAACTGTATTCATTTACCTAAGCTCCAGAAGCTATTTCTGGTGGCACCCTGTGCTACTGCTCATATGGTGGCACCCTGCGCTACTGCTCTGCATGATGGCACCCTTTGCTACTGCTCATATCGTGGCACCCTGCGCTACTGCTCTGCATGGTGGCACCCTTTGCTACTGCTCATATGGTGGCACCCTGCGCTACTGCTCTGCATGGTGGCACCCTGCGCTACTGCTCTGCATGGTGACACCCTTTGCTACTGCTCATGTTTTTAACTATGATCGTTTAAAAAACTATCTATACTAATTTTTTATCTGCTATGAAATTTAGAACTGTTCATTTTGGTGTCACCCCTAAAGTAGTGTCACCCGGTGCGGCCCGCACGCCGCATCCCCCGCACCTTCCTAGTGACGCCACTGCTAGATATTACTAGCCTATATATATATTGAAGATTTGACGATATCTTTCTTTTTTCAAACTCGGCTAACGCTGATAAGAACGTTAAACACTAAGTCCGTATGTCCCTGTCTATAAGAGTATTGACATGGATAATAGGGTGGGTCGTTGAAGTATTTTTTTTCAAAAACTACTGATGGCTAGTTTTAAAATGTTGCTCCCACATCTGCTGAGTGTAAATAAATTGATTCCAGCTAAAATGGAAGGCGTTTATACTTTCCCCCAAGACTTTGGAAATTTCATAATTTTAGCCATAAAAATTACCTCTTAATATCTTGATATGTACTTACAGAAAACATTTTTAGAGCACAATTTCAATGAAAATAACATGTTAATTACTGTTTATTTAAAAGCGACTAAATTATCAATAGCTAAAAGTTTAAATTAACAACTTAATCTTATTTCCAGTCTTTTTTAGATCCAAAATGCGGCACGATTTTTCTTGATTCCAATTTTGCCCGAACGTAACCATCTCTTCTCAACGTTCCTCAAACTGCTGCCGACGCTTCAGTTACCATCCTGATGCACCGTTCAACTGCTTGGGAATGGCAGGAAATTTTATCCAGGTCCCACTTCTTGCCAGTCTTTATGGCGTCGATTTCGTCGTCGCATTACTTCACCAGCATTGGAGGTTGGCATCTTGGTAGATCATGCCAGTTTAACAAATTATAATATTCATCAGCATCAAAATTCAATGCTGGAACAGTAAATTTTGTAATATCCGCTGATGTACACGTGGACATTGAATTACGTGCTGCTTTAATTCGTCTTGCTGCCAGCTCCCTCAGTTCTTTCTTTTCATCCACGAGCATTGTCAGCAGCATATCCTCTGGATGAGCAAAGAAACAGTTGCGCTGAATGCACTTGTCGACTACTGCACGTGCATTTTCTGGTAAGAAACGAGACAGTTTAATCATATTCCATAAATGCATGGCTCCCTTATAACATTGAGGTTCTAATTTGATGGAGTACCATACCGCAGAGTAGACAAGGCAAACATAATCCACCAGCATCTTCAATTCAGTTGATGGCGAGTCAGAAGCAACATAAAGACGAAGGATTCTGTTCGCAGTAGTTAACCAGCGTGAGTGTACTTAGGGACCCGGCTCACGTTTTGCAAGGCTGCCTGAAACGTTACCAGTTTCTATTGCTAGGCACATATCCAGGAGATATCTTTGATCCTTACTAATGTCTAATTTTGTAGCATTTTTAACTGTAGATGGTAAGCTGTTTCTTCTCAATTGAAATTTAGCAATTGGTAGTTCATGACATTTAGACATAGCTTTGCCAATGGTGCCAGAAAATACATTTGGACCTGACGTTGTACCATCTAGATGCATCATCAAATGTTTTAATGGTAGTTCGTTACAGTGGAACATGCAAATAAACCACTGCAACGGTCTATTCAGATGCTTTTCTAACTTTCGGATTACACCATTACTTTTTCCAGTATTGACATTTGTTCCATCCGAACCTATCGCTACTAGATTATCAAATGATACGTTACTTTCTTGCAAGAAATCTAGAATTGCTTCTAATATACTGTCAGCAGAACCATCCTTAGGAGTAACGTGGCCAAGATAATTTGATTGTGGCTCTTCTACTAAAGTTATGTGTTCTTCAGTAATGGAGCACTTTGAGTTTACAGAACTGTTACATAAGGTCTGGTCTTTTCTGCCATCAGAAGAATATTGAAAGAGGGCCTGCCAAGAACATAGATGACTTACCTTCTTCTGAAAACTCAGACCGAATCTTTTCTCTTTGCCTCCTAAGCTTGCATCGGTCTATAACTGATGAAGTATCATTTGCTTTAATCATTCCAAAGTCAATTAGAGCAGCAGTTGCAATAGCTGCACCTGCAGTATTTGAAATGTTATACCTGTCGCATTCGCGTGCGACTGTAGGAATCTTAGCAAGATTTCTAGCTGAAATATCGTCAGCTTCATCTGCTTGGTACACGTCTCTCTGTCACTTTTGCTACCTTCTTCACTATCTGTTGTCTCCATGCCCGATTCTGCAAATGAAGTCTTTTTGTCGTGGCTAACAGCAACTTTTTTGTAATACTTTCTGCGCTTTGAATTTCTCTCTTCTTGTTTCTATACTTCCTATGATCATATTTCTGTCTCCTCGTTGATCCAGTAAAAATTGCCTTTCAAGTACTGGTACTTTTACATTTCTATCACACGAACAGTCAGAAAAATCACTACAGTGGCAGGCAGCAATATCAAATTAAGCTTTTCCTTGCTCAACTAATTCAGAAACCAGTGCGTCTTGCAGATAATTTCTTTTCTTTAAGACATTCTTCAAACTTGTTCTCAAAAATTCTATTTTACATTTGACTCTTCTTTCTGATAATGTTGGAATGCTTGCCTTGTTCCATAAAGCGATAACGTCAGCAGCAACCTTAGCCGTTATAACAATGGACTTCGTGTTGGCTGCCATCTGGTTTTGGATGAAATTATAAAAGCGCATTGTGTCACCAACTGTAGGCAATTGGCTGGTTGGCAGTTCAGAAGATACTCCGTACACAACACAAGTGTGACTGCTTCTTGTTTCAGCCATTAATTTTTATCAAAATGTTCTTCTATTGAACTGTTATTAAAAAACAAACTTGCGAAATAATTCTAATTATTTAATATTGTTCTGCTAAAAAAGAAAAAGGAATACAAATTAGATACAATTTGCAAAAGAAATCATATTACCACAAAGCATTAAAAAGTAAAAAAAATGTTTTTCATTCTTTATAGCCATTATAAGCTATCAATAAGCGGTTTAAAATCGGTTTAAACAAGATAAAACTGTTTAACACAAGGTCAAGTCAGTGGTTATGACTCAAGAACAATGAATAAATGTTTCAGAGAGCAAAGCATACCACTGGTATGAAAATCTCGGACCTACATGTGGGAAATTCCTAATGCGAAAGACGCCAATCCATGCGGTAGAAAGTAACCTACTTAATGCTTCCGGGGGGAGGTAAAGATAATTTTTAAAATAGGAAAGATTGCTATTTTCTAAACATGTATAAGCAGGAGCAACAACTTTTTACTAGCCGTTGTTGAAATTTTTCCGACGACCCACCCTAATGGATAACCGAGACATTACATGTTAACATCAACTTAGTCTTCCCGTTAATTCGAGGTGTCTTGAATGTCCTATCAGGTATTGCCGTTCAAAAAATAGCAACGACATGGCCGTTGTTCAAAGACGAAGCGATGGGTGACACAACAGACTTTTGTGGCCATGTATGAGTTCATGTTTGGTGGCCACTTTGTGTGGGCTTGTGTTTAGTGGCAACTGTGTGGGTTCTTGTTTGGTGTCCACTGTGTGGGTTCATGTTTGGTGGTCACTGTGTGGGTTCATGTTTAGTGGCCACTGTGTGGATCGTGTTTGGTGGCCACTGTGTAGGTTCGTGTTTGGTGGCCACTGTGTGGGTTCGTGTTTGGTGTCCACGTTGTGGGTTCGTATTTGGTGGACACTGTGTGGGTTCGTATTTGGTGGACACTGTGTGGGTTCGTGTTTGGTGGCCACTGTGTGGGTTCATGTTTATCGGCCACTGTGTGGGTTCATGTATGGTGGCCACTGTGTGGGTTCGTGTTTGGTGGCCACTGTGTAGGTTCGTGTTTGGTGGTCACTGTGTGGGTTCATGTTTGGTGGTCAATGTGTAGGTTCATGTTTGGTGGCCACTGTGTGGATCGTGTTTGGTGGCCACTGTGTGGGTTCATGTTTGGTGGCCACTGTGTGGATCGTGTTTGGTGGCCACTATGTGGGTTCTTGTTTGGTGGCCACTGTGTGGGTTCCTGTATGGTGCCCACTGTGTGGGTTCATGTTTGGTGGTCACTGTGTGGGTACATGTTTGATGGCCACTATGTGGGTTCGTGTTTGGTGTCCACTGTGTGGGTTCGTGTTTGGTGGCCACTGTATGGGTTCGTGTTTGGTGGACACTGTGTGGGTTCATGTTTGGTGGCCACTGTGTGGATCGTGTTTGGTGGCCACTGTGTGGGTTCGTGTTTGGTGGCCACTGTGTGGATCGTGTTTGGTGGCCACTGTGTGGGTTCATGTTTGGTGGCCACTGTGTGGGTACATGTTTGATGGCCACTATGCGGGTTCGTGTTTGGTGGCCACTGTGTGGGTTTATGTTTATTGGCCACTGTGTGGGTTCATGTGTGGTGGCCACTTTGTGGGTTCATGTTTATCGGCCACTTTGTGGGTTCATGTATGGTGGCCACTGTGTGGGTTCATGTTTATTGGCCACTGTGTGGGTTCGTGTTTCGTGTCCACGTTGTGGGTTCGTATTTGGTGGCCACTGTGTGGGTTCGTGTTTGGTGGCCACTTTGTAGGTTCGTGTTTGGTGGCCATATTGTGGGTACAAGTTTGATGGCCACTGTGTGGGTTCGTGTTTGGTGGCCACTGTGTGGGTCCGTGTTTGGTGGCCACTGTGTGGGTTTATGTTTGGTGGCCACTGTGTGGGTTCATGTTTGGTGGCCACTGTGTGGGTTCGTGTTTGGTGGCCACTTTGTAGGTTCGTCTTTGGTGGCCACTGTGTGGGTACAAGTTTGATGGCCACTGTGTGGGTTCGTATTTGGTGGCACTGTGTGGGTTCATGTTTATTGGCCACTGTGTGGGTTCGTGTTTGGTGTCCACGTCGTGGGTTCGTGTTTGGTGGCCATTTTGTGGGTTCGTGTTAGGTGGCCACTTTGTGGGTACAAGTTTGATGGCCACTGTGTGGGTTCGTGTTTGGTGGCACTGTGTGGGTTCATGTTTATTGGCCACTGTGTGGGTTCGTGTTTGGTGTCCACGTTGTGGGTTCGTGTTTGGTGGCCACTGTGTGGGTTCGTGTTTGGTGTCCACGTTGTGGGTTCATGTTTATCGGCCACTGTGTGGGTTCATGTATGGTGGCCACTGTGTGGGTTCGTGTTTGGTGGCCACTGTGTAGGTTCATGTTTGGTGGTCACTGTGTGGGTTCATGTTTGGTGCTCACTGTGTGGGTTCATGTTTATTGGCCACTGTGTGGGTTCGTGTTTGGTGTCCACGTTGTGGGTTCGTGTTTGGTGGCCACTTTGTGGGTACAAGTTTGATGGCCACTGTGTGGGTTCGTGTTTGGTGGCACTGTGTGGGTTCATGTTTATTGGCCACTGTGTGGGTTCGTGTTTGGTGTCCACGTTGTGGGTTCGTATTTGGTGGCCACTGTGTGGGCTCGTGTTTGGTGGCCACTGTGTGGGTTCATGTTTATCGGCCACTGTGTGGGTTCATGTAGGGTGGCCACTGTGTGGGTTCGTGTTTGGTGGCCACTGTGTGGGTTCGTGTTTGGTGGCCACTGTGTGGGTTCGTGTTTGGTGTCCACGTTGTGGGTTCGTATTTGGTGGCCACTGTGTGGTTTCGTGTTTGGTGGCCACTGTGTGGGTTCATGTTTGGTGGCCACTGTGTGGGTCCGTGTTTGGTGGCCACTGTGTGGGTTCATGTTTGGTGGCCACTGTGTGGGTTCGTGTTTGGTGGCCACTGTGTGGGTCCGTGTTTGGTGGCCACTGTGTGGGTTTATGTTTGGTGGCCACTGTGTGGGTTCATGTTTGGTGGCCACTGTGTGGGTTCGTGTTTGGTGGCCACTTTGTAGGTTCGTGTTTGGTGGCCACTGTGTGGGTACAAGTTTGATGGCCACTGTGTGGGTTCGTGTTTGGTGGCACTGTGTGGGTTCATGTTTATTGGCCACTGTGTGGGTTCGTGTTTGGTGTCCACGTCGTGGGTTCGTGTTTGGTGGCCATTTTGTGGGTTCGTGTTAGGTGGCCACTGTGTGGGTACAAGTTTGATGGCCACTGTGTGGGTTCGTGTTTGGTGGTACTGTGTGGGTTCATGTTTATTGGCCACTGTGTGGGTTCGTGTTTGGTGTCCACGTTGTGGGTTCGTGTTTGGTGGCCACTGTGTGGGTTCGTGTTTGGTGTCCACGTTGTGGGTTCATGTTTATCGGCCACTGTGTGGGTTCATGTATGGTGGCCACTGTGTGGGTTCGTGTTTGGTGGCCACTGTGTAGGTTCATGTTTGGTGGTCACTGTGTGGGTTCATGTTTGGTGCTCACTGTGTGGGTTCATGTTTAGTGGCCACTGTGTGGATCGTGTTTGGTGGCCACTGTGTAGGTTCGTGTTTGGTGGCCACTGTGTGAGTTCGTGTTTGGTGTTCACGTTGTGGGTTCGTATTTGGTGAACACTGTGTGGGTTCGTATTTGGTGGACACTGTGTGGGTTCGTGTTTGGTGGCCACTGTGTGGGTTCATGTTTATCGGCCACTGTGTGGGTTCATGTATGGTGGCCACTGTGTGGGTTCGTTTTTGGTGGCCACTGTGTAGGTTCATGTTTGGTGGTCACTGTGTGGGTTCATGTTTGGTGGCCACTGTGTGGATCGTGTTTGGTGGCCACTGTGTGGGTTCGTGTTTGGTGGCCACTGTGTGGATCGTGTTTGGTGGCCACTGTGTGGGTACATGTTTGATGGCCACTATGTGGGTTCGTGTTTGGTGGCCACTGTGTGGGTTTATGTTTATTGGCCACTGTGTGGGTTCATGTGTGGTGGCCACTTTGTGGGTTCATGTTTATCGGCCACTTTGTGGGTTCATGTATGGTGGCCACTGTGTGGGTTCATGTTTATTGGCCACTGTGTGGGTTCGTGTTTCGTGTCCACGTGGTGGGTTCGTATTTGGTGGCCACTGTGTGGGTTCGTGTTTGGTGGCCACTTTGTAGGTTCGCGTTTGGTGGCCACTTTGTGGGTACAAGTTTGATGGCCACTGTGTGGGTTCGTGTTTGGTGGCACTGTGTGGGTTCATGTTTATTGGCCACTGTGTGGGTTCGTGTTTAGTGGTCACTTTGTAGGTTCGTGTTTGGTGGCCACTTTGTGGGTACAAGTTTGATGGCCACTGTGTGGGTTCGTGTTTGGTGGCACTGTGTGGGTTCATGTTTATTGGCCACTGTGTGGGTTCGTGTTTGGTGTCCACGTTGTGGGTTCGTGTTTGGTGGCCACTTTGTGGGTACAAGTTTGATGGCCACTGTGTGGGTTCGTGTTTGGTGGCACTGTGTGGGTTCATGTTTATTGGCCACTGTGTGGGTTCGTGTTTGGTGTCCACGTTGTGGGTTCGTATTTGGTGGCCACTGTGTGGGTTCGTGTTTGGTGGCCACTGTGTGGGTTCATGTTTATCGGCCACTGTGTGGGTTCATGTAGGGTGGCCACTGTGTGGGTTCGTGTTTGGTGGCCACTGTGTGGGTTCGTGTTTGGTGGCCACTGTGTGGGTTCGTGTTTGGTGTCCACGTTGTGGGTTCGTATTTGGTGGCCACTGTGTGGTTTCGTGTTTGGTGGCCACTGTGTGGGTTCATGTTTATCGGCCACTGTGTGGGTACAAGTTTGATGGCCACTGTGTGGGTTCGTGTTTGGTGGCCACTGTGTGGGTTCATGTTTGGTGGCCACTGTGTGGGTCCGTGTTTGGTGGCCACTGTGTGGGTTCATGTTTGGTGGCCACTGTGTGGGTTCGTGTTTGGTGGCCACTGTGTGGGTCCGTGTTTGGTGGCCACTGTGTGGGTTTATGTTTGGTGGCCACTGTGTGGGTTCATGTTTGGTGGCCACTGTGTGGGTTCGTGTTTGGTGGCACTGTGTGGGTTCATGTTTATTGGCCACTGTGTGGGTTCGTGTTTGGTGTCCACTGTGTGGGTTTATGTTTGGTGGCCATTTTGTGGGTTCGTGTTAGGTGGCCACTTTGTGGGTACAAGTTTGATGGCCACTGTGTGGGTTCGTGTTTGGTGGCACTGTGTGGGTTCATGTTTATTGGCCACTGTGTGGGTTCGTGTTTGGTGTCCACGTTGTGGGTTCGTGTTTGGTGGCCACTGTGTGGGTTCGTGTTTGGTGTCCACGTTGTGGGTTCATGTTTATCGGCCACTGTGTGGGTTCATGTATGGTGGCCACTGTGTGGGTTCGTGTTTGGTGGCCACTGTGTAGGTTCATGTTTGGTGGTCACTGTGTGGGTTCATGTTTGGTGCTCACTGTGTGGGTTCATGTTTAGTGGCCACTGTGTGGATCGTGTTTGGTGGCCACTATGTAGGTTCGTGTTTGGTGGCCACTGTGTGAGTTCGTGTTTGGTGTTCACGTTGTGGGTTCGTATTTGGTGAACACTGTGTGGGTTCGTATTTGGTGGACACTGTGTGGGTTCGTCTTTGGTGGCCACTGTGTGGGTTCATGTTTATCGGCCACTGTGTGGGTTCATGTATGGTGGCCACTGTGTGGGTTCGTTTTTGGTGGCCACTGTGTAGGTTCATGTTTGGTGGTCACTGTGTGGGTTCATGTTTGGTGGCCACTGTGTGGATCGTGTTTGGTGGCCACTGTGTGGGTTCGTGTTTGGTGGCCACTGTGTGGATCGTGTTTGGTGGCCACTGTGTGGGTACATGTTTGATGGCCACTATGTGGGTTCGTGTTTGGTGGCCACTGTGTGGGTTTATGTTTATTGGCCACTGTGTGGGTTCATGTGTGGTGGCCACTTTGTGGGTTCATGTTTATCGGCCACTTTGTGGGTTCATGTATGGTGGCCACTGTGTGGGTTCATGTTTATTGGCCACTGTGTGGGTTCGTGTTTCGTGTCCACGTTGTGGGTTCGTATTTGGTGGCCACTGTGTGGGTTCGTGTTTGGTGGCCACTTTGTAGGTTCGCGTTTGGTGGCCACTTTGTGGGTACAAGTTTGATGGCCACTGTGTGGGTTCGTGTCTGGTGGCACTGTGTGGGTTCATGTTTATTGGCCACTGTGTGGGTTCGTGTTTAGTGGTCACTTTGTAGGTTCGTGTTTGGTGGCCACTTTGTGGGTACAAGTTTGATGGCCACTGTGTGGGTTCGTGTTTGGTGGCACTGTGTGGGTTCATGTTTATTGGCCACTGTGTGGGTTCGTGTTTGGTGTCCACGTTGTGGGTTCGTATTTGGTGGCCACTGTGTGGGTTCGTGTTTGGTGGCCACTGTGTGGGTTCATGTTTATCGGCCACTGTGTGGGTTCATGTAGGGTGGCCACTGTGTGGGTTCGTGTTTGGTGGCCACTGTGTAGGTTCGTGTTTGGTGGCCACTGTGTGGGTTCGTGTTTGGTGTCCACGTTGTGGGTTCGTATTTGGTGGCCACTGTGTGGTTTCGTGTTTGGTGGCCACTGTGTGGGTTCATGTTTATCGGCCACTGTGTGGGTACAAGTTTGATGGCCACTGTGTGGGTTCGTGTTTGGTGGCCACTGTGTGGGTTCATGTTTGGTGGCCACTGTGTGGGTCCGTGTTTGGTGGCCACTGTGTGGGTTCATGTTTGGTGGCCACTGTGTGGGTTCGTGTTTGGTGGCCACTGTGTGGGTCCGTGTTTGGTGGCCACTGTGTGGGTTTATGTTTGGTGGCCACTGTGTGGGTTCATGTTTGGTGGCCACTGTGTGGGTTCGTGTTTGGTGGCACTGTGTGGGTTCATGTTTATTGGCCACTGTGTGGGTTCGTGTTTGATGTCCACGTTGTGGGTTCGTATTTGGTGGCCACTGTGTGGGTTCGTGTTTGGTGGCCACTGTGTGGGTACAAGTTTGATGGCCACTGTGTGGGTTCGTGTTTGGTGGCACTGTGTGGGTTCATGTTTATTGGCCACTGTGTGGGTTCGTGTTTGATGTCCACGTTGTGGGTTCGTATTTGGTGGCCACTGTGTGGGTTCGTGTTTGGTGGCCACTGTGTGGGTTCATGTTTATCGGCCACTGTGTGGGTTCATGTATGGTGGCCACTGTGTGGGTTCGTGTTTGGTGGCCACTGTGTGGGTTCGTGTTTGGTGGCCACTGTGTGGGTTCGTGTTTGGTGTCCACGTTGTGGGTTCGTATTTGGTGGCCACTGTGTGGTTTCGTGTTTGGTGGCCACTGTGTGGGTTCGTGTTTGGTGGCCACTGTGTGGGTTCATGTTTGGTGGCCACTGTGTGGGTCCGTGTTTGGTGGCCACTGTGTGGGTTCATGTTTGGTGGCCACTGTGTGGGTTCGTGTTTGGTGGCCACTGTGTGGGTCCGTGTTTGGTGGCCACTGTGTGGGTTCATGTTTGGTGGCCACTATGTGGGTTCATGTTTGGTGGCCACTGTGTGGGTTCATGTTTGCCCAAGTGGCCGCTATGTTAAAAGTTACACATTAAATATTGCAGAACATGAACAGAAGAACCTAGAGGCGAATTGTGCTATGCAGAGATCATGCAGATGTATTTGGACTCATAGAGAGGTAAACATTAGTTTTAGAAATCCACTACAAGTTAGGGGTATACGAACTTTGTTGTGCCGCATCTTGTAGAAACAAACAAAGAAAAGTCGCCAAAAGCGGTTACTACTAGTTTGATACATAACATGATGACTAGGGGTTGTCGGTTTTTAAAAACCGGCGGCGAAAAACCGGTTTTTTGACGAAAGTCGAAGCATTCGACAACTGGTTTTTTTGGCTTTAAAAGTCGGTTTTAGCTTAGAACTTAACAAATAGCAAAAAATGTTGATACATTCCACGATATTACAGAGAAATCTCGGAAACTGTGACTTTCCAATGAACTCCCTCCTCAGTGCGACCTGTGTACATTGGCATTGATAGAAAGTAATTGTTGAGCGATACAAAAGAGAAGGCGTGCCCAAGCGGTTGAGGGGTAACATGAGGATTGGATGGAGGTGAAGGGGACGGTATATACACGTAGTGAGATTTATTGCATCCGTTTCCTCGACCTGGAAAGAGGGCTAAATTCAAGTCATTAACTAATTCCACAAAACAACCGATGTTTTTTTTATAGCGCACGAATTTAGTGTTGACTTGCGGGAAGTATACAACTCGAAACGGGGGGTGGGGGGTTATAATCGGTGCCTCCCAAGCTCATCACTAAGCAATAGACAGAACGGGGCTATTTTTTTTCAAGTTGACTAAATTATGTTCGCCATCCAACACCCCCACCACCACCACCAACCCTTCTAACCTAAACAAGACATTCACATGGCAGGACCGTCGTACAGCCGTTGTAATGACTGGTGTAACTAATACATCTCAGGGATGAGAGGGGGTAGGTGGGGAGACTATTGTATGAAGGGAGGGGCGAGGAGTTCAACAGTGGAGGAATGTTTTTAAACCGGCACTCGATGTGAGTCCATGGAGAGGTGCAGAGGTGTTTGTGTACTGTGTTACATATATAGATAATGTTAGAAACTTATACAGAGGATGAGAGAGAGAGAGGAAAGGCAGAAAGTGAATACCATGAGTAGAAAGAGAAATGTAATTTCTATAGACTATATATATAAATAAGCTCTATACTGAGGTCTACATCACAACGGCTGATTTCAGAACTGGTCTGTGTGCGGGAAACCAAACCTCTTTCTTTGACAATATAATATAAATGAAACATGAGAAAGAAAGGTTATGATAGCAATGTGTTTAGTTATAAAGCAGTTTAAATGAATATATAGGTACCCAGTAGACAGTAGTATTATCTTTACTGTCTAATTGATAATTTTTTTCCTGCATTTATTGTTTTACGTAAAAATTGGTTGACTTAATTACATTATCCTTTATTCTTTCTCATACACGTTAATTAAATAAACATACATTGAAAGTAATTATTGCTAGAATGCTTAAAATATCCGTTATTTCACTTATTTTATAGTAAAACCGAAAACCGGTTTTCGCCGGTTTTTTTGAGAAATTGACCTTCGACAACCGGTTTTTTCAAAAGTCGGTTTTTGTATAAGCCCTAATGACGACAAATGATGACTTTTTTACAAAAAAAGCACTGTGTAAGATATAACTTTGAATTATTTCAATGTTTAACCTGAGAATTGTTTTTAACATTCAAAAGACAGTTTAATGCATATATATCTATGGTTTAATGTTAATACTTTTTATTTAAAAGAAAAAGTTTAATCTTTTCCTGTTTTTTTTTGTTCAGAAAAAAAACAAGATTTAACTATTTACATTTAAAATTTAAAAATGAGTGTCTCGACACGGTCATGATATTCCTTAAAATAATATTGACATGAAAGCGAAAACTTCGGGGGAAATGCGTTTTTATAAAAAAGGAAGTGAATTATTTAAAGGATGGAAAGTGTTGAGTAATATCAAAGATAGGCCTATATACGATGGTAAGATCATAGATATATAAGATGGTAAGATCATAGATATATATGATGGTAAGATCATAGGTATATATGATGGTAAGATCATAGATATATAACATGGTAAGATCATAGATATAGAAGATGGTAAGATCATAGATATATAAGATGGTAAGATCATAGATATATAAGATGGTAAGATCATAGATATATAAGATGGTAAGATCACAGGTAACAGAAATTATAGGACATGAAACTAATTATGTGTTTCTTTATTGATTGCTATGTCCGGAAAGTCGCATACTGTAGGGCAGTGGTTCACAAAGTGGTCCGTACGGACCCCCGGGGGTCCCTGGTATCATTCAGGGGGTCCGTGAAGAATTTAAATTGATTTTGGGGTCCCTGAACAACTTCAGGGGGTCCGCGAAAGGTAATAGTAACATTATGATCCATTTTTACTATTATGGAAATTAGATTAAAAGAAACAATAAATAAACTAGTAGTGCCAGCTAATTAAATTAATAACAAGCATAGCACGTTGAGAGACAGACGACCGATTACACATTTATACAGGAATTAAATAACGCCGCTGGATGCACTCATTTGTCTACAACATAAACAAAAACTATAAAATAGTTGTACACTGTACATCGAATTAAGTTCTATGTTATTCTGATACAAAGTGTATAAACACATTTTCCAAGTCTTAGACAAAAAGATAAGGATTTAACATTTTTTCAATCAGTCAAATAAAAAATGAGGAAAGTACTGTCACTGCAACAACTCACTGAGACATCATCTAAGTGAGATGATGATGGACTGCTTGCTGCTTCTTAGAACTTTTCTTTAGTGATTGCAGTCAGGAAAGCTGCATACTATTGGTGAAGAACTTATTTTACCAGCTGTATGTGAGGTAATACGCATAGTTTTGCACAAACCAGTTTTCGATAAAATATAAAGTACAAAGAAGGATTGACGAATTGGCTCAGTCCGTATTAAAATCCTTTATATAATAAAACATCTGAATTTTCTATACAGCTTGACGAGTCCACTTTACTAGGAACCGAAACTTTACTTTTAGCTTATGTAAGATTTGTAAAAGAAGGAAAATTTGGTCAAGAATTGTTATTGGCTAAATGTTTGGAGACAAAATGTGAAACGTTATTTACTGAATTAAAAAGATTGTTCGATGTAAAAGCTTTACCCTTGACTAATATAATTTATGTTGCTACTGATGGTGCTCCGGCAATGGTAGGAAGATATCAAGGCTGTCTGGCATACTTAAAACAAAATGTACCGAATGTATTTTCAGGAATGCCTTAAATGAAAGTTATTTTCTCAACTTTGTTTGAAAAATGTCGAAGTCTATAACTGTTTACTACTTCACACAGAAGAAAATTGGTTATCTTAAGATGCATGTTAAGTTGGTTGTATGCGCTCTTTTATTCAGTGTTGAATTCCTGGAAAGCAAAGACAATGATTTGCGACACAATTTAATTAGGTCAAAAAGTGACATAGCCCACATGACTGATATATTTGACAAATTTAACGAAACTAGTTTGAACCTACAATGTGACAAATTAAATTTAATCAAATCTAAAAGCGTAATGTCGGCATTTGTGGCAAAACTTTTTCTGTGCAAACAAAACTTGGAAAGAGGATAATGTTTTCAGTTAAGAAATATTTCGAAATTGCAAAATATAGTTGAAGATCAGCTTGCTTACTGTGAACACTTTACGGTTCTTCATGCAGACCTGAACCAAAGATTTGAAGACATTCTTCACTTGGATATTCCCGACTGAGTGTAGAACCCTTTCACGCTTGGACAAACTCAGACCCCAAACACAGATGAATCATTACTAATACAGGAGCAGCTTAGTGAAATGTCCACAAATGACGAACTTAAACCAATTTTTAAACAAGGATACCACAAATTCTGGTTATACAAACAGATCTCAATTTTATATCCTGCATTATGGGTTATTGTACAGAAGTTGTTGACAGCTTTTTCGTCTTACTATTTGGTAGAACGTTGATTCAGTTCCGTTATGAACCTCATAACACACATACACAACAACAGAAACCGACCAGAAATTAGTGCTCGTGGGGATTTGCGGTCGCTACTCACAAATATTGAGCTGGACATAAATACACTCATATCATCATATCAAGTCATTATTTTTTATTTTAAACACAAATTATATTTTTTTAAATATTTCTTCAAAAAAATTTTTATTTTAAATTTGTAATTTTTTATACCATGCACTTATGCAGCTTTTTCACTTGGGGGTCCGTGGGCAAGTTTTGACTATAAAAAGGGGTCCATGGGTCAAAAAAGTTTGGGAACCACTGCTGTAGGGGAAGAACTTATTTTACCAGCTGTAAGTGAAATAATACGCAACGTCTTGCACAAACAAGCTTTGGACATTATAAAAAGAATTCTACTCAGTAATTATACAGTATATAGAAGGATTGACGAAAATTCTCTTTGTGAGCACTTAAAAACGTCTGAATTTTCTATATAGCTTGACGAGCCCACTTGACCATAAACTTTTAGATTTGTAAAAGAAGAAAAAATTGTGTCAAGAATTGTTATTGACTAAATGTTTGGAGACCGATAGGTTAAAAAGATGTTTTAATGTAACTAATGCTGTACCCTTGACTAATATCATGTTTGTTGCTATTGGCGGTGCTCCGCCAATGGTAGGAAGATACCGAAGCTTTCTGGCATACTTAAAACAAGCTGTACCGAATGTATTTTCAGTACATTGTGTCTGTCATTAATAGACATCATTTGGTCGCAAATAATCTTAGTGAATGTTTGCATTGATCACTAGATTGTGTCCTTACAGCAGTTAATAAAGTGAGAAGGAGTGCCTTTAATGAGATAATATTTGTTCAACTTTGATTGAAAAATGATGAACACTATAATCCTTTACTACTTCATACAGAAGTACGTTGGTTTTATACAGGTGCATGTTTCAATCGATTTTATGCGCTCTTTGATTCAATCTATTTTATGCGCTCTTTGATTCGGTTTTGCAATACCTGGAAAGCAAAGACAATGATTTGCGACACAATTCAATCAACTCAAAAAATTACTGATTCATTTAACAAATTTAACGAAACTAAATGAAAGCTACAATGTGACTAATTAAATAAATTTAATTAAAACTAAAAGTCCAATGTGTGCGTTTGTGGCAAAACTTTATGTACAAACAAAACTTGTGAAGAGGAGGAAATTTTTATTTTACACATTTTTCGAAATTGCTAAATAGAGATGAAGATTTGCTTGCTTACTGTTAATACTTAACGGCTCTTCATGTAGACCTGAACAAAAGATTTGAAGACATTCTTCCCTTGGATAATCCTGACTGAGTGTTGAACCCTTTCGCGCGTGAACAAACTCAGATCCCAAACATAGACGAATCCGTACTAATACAGTAGTAGTCCGTGTAAACAGTGCCTCCAAAATGTTGTCTTACTTTTTGGAGGCGCTTCTATCACGGAATACTACTGTAAAAAAACAAGGTTGGGTTTTTTTCTTATGAGGTAGAGCAGTGTTTCCCAACCTTTTTCATGTCGTGCCCCACCTTAACCTTTCTCAAATTCTTATGTCCCCCCCCTCCCATGTAAAATGCATAATTTTCAATATCAAAAAATTGATTGATTGATTGATTGTTCTCTTGAGAAACTTAAATAATAGGTTTTAGGAAGAAATCACTAGGAACTTGTTAACGAAAAACAATAAGTACATTTTCAAAAAAATATAATTTTAAACTGAAATTCTAATACGAAAAAAATTAAATAAACATATTTCTATATTAATTTATTATTCCAGTTTAGTTAGATCCTTGCGCTTGATGCATGCTGCACAGAGCTTTTATATTAGGTTCCAATTTGGTTAGCTTCAGTCTCAAGTCTTCGCGTCGTGTTATATCCAGCCGACTTCTTTTTTTTAACAGTAAATCATTTACAGCACTAAATCCACATTCAGCTAGATATAAAGATGGAAATGGTAGCAATAGTTTTCTTGCACATTTGGTTTAATTTGGGTATTTGATTTCTGTTTCCTCACAAAGCCATGCCATCGCACCTTTAATATTAAAAAAGTTTTAACTGACTCATCATTTTGCAATTCTGCGAGTTCTTCTTGATACTGCATATTTGATATATCAGACAAATCCACTAACATTGGCCGCATCATCCATGTTGGAAAATCAATTTGTTTTAAATCATAAAATCTTTCTTTAAAATTAGCCGATAAAATATTCAGATGATTGACAATAACAAGTAAAGCGGTATGAGTTACTTCACATTTTTGGAGCCAATGAAACTGTTCAAAGTTTTTGTTGTTAATTTGTTTCTGACATAACTCAATAAGAGTAATGAAACCAAATATCTTCGCTTTTGCATCGACAAGTGTTTTATTTGTTCCTTGAAGTTGTTTAATATATTTAATTTTTCACAGATATCGGCTATATAACTCACAAATGCTTTACCATCGATTGTTAACAGGGTTGTCGCTTAAAAAATCACAAAGAGTATCAAACAGTTGCATAAATCGTTTCAAACAGTTCCCTTTTGATAGCCATCTTACTTCAGTATGAAGTAAAAGTCTCACATGGTCTTCATTTTTTTCTTCACAAAATAATTTGAAGAGACGCTCACTTTTGGCATTAGCTTTAATAGCATTAACACACTTTATTACTAAATGTAGTACTTCATGAAGACCAGGCGAGATGTTTTTAGCTACCAAGTTTTCCCTATGAATAACACAATGCACAAGAATCATTTCTGGATTCTCATCTTTCATCAATTTTAAGCAACCATTTTTTTTGCCCATCATATTAGGAGCACCATATGCAATGCAGCACAAGGTGTTATATTTTTTATCGGTATATCATTGACATCTAAGTAGTTTTTCAGCTGATTATATACATCTTTGGCGGTAGTGGTGCTTTCTAATCTTTTACAGAACAACATTTCTTCAGAAAAAATCCCTTTATCAATATATCTTACGTAAGTTATTAATACTGCCTCATTGTCTCTCAAAGTTGATTCATCCATTTGCATTGAGAAATTTGTTGTATTCAACTTTTCAACAAGTTGTTTTTCAATATCTTCACTCATTTCATCTATTCTTCTGCTAACAGTATTGTTACTGAGTGGCACATTTTTGTCATCTTTTTTGAAGAACCGTTTAAGAAATGCTGATATTGACGGGTTTATTAAATTCTCTCCTATAGTGTGATTTTTTTCCAGTTTTTGCGATGAATAAAGAAATTTGATAACTAGCCTCAAGAACACGGTTAGTAGTTGAAGTATGAGCAGTAAATAGGGACGTTAATGGTTCTCTTTTCAAAATGTGTCTTTACAGTTTTAAAGTAATTCAAATCTAAATTAATATGAGCACTAAGTTTTGCCTTCAAATGTGCCTCAAGACGACCTCATTTCATTGATTCGTTGGTCAAGCATTGCTGGCATAAAAGACAAAAAGGCATCCGCGCATCGTGGACAACGGGTATGAATCCAAATTTTAAATAGTCCTCTAAATATTAACGAGTTTTTTTCTTGCTTGCACCACTCATTTTACTATGGAATAAAATAGAATAACTATCGCTCTCTTTGTTCAGAGATTCAAAAGCTTAAAATAAGCAATTAAAAACATGTAGCACTATCGGCAACGGAACAACCCGAAATCGGCGACGCGCGGCGACTATAGTTACCAATCGGTAGATGCGCGGCGTCTATAGTGCCCAAAGGGTTAAATGGCCCGGAGCGAAAGGGTAAAACTCGTATCGAGTCCATTTTCGAATTGCCCCCCTTAAAAATCAAATTGCCCCCTTGTGGGGCGTGGGCTCCACGTTGGGAAACACGGGGGTAGAGTGTGAGATCGGAAGGGGGGGGGGGTCTTTTAAAAAAGGAAGCGGAAGTTGAAAAACGTTTACGAACAGAGGTGTACGGATCTTGAGATTTAGCGTCCGCGTTTGTCCATGGATTTCTATCAATGATCCGCGTCCGCGTCCGCAGAATATTACAACATTGCTTTGCAGTCAATACGCGCGTCCGCATTGCTGAAATTTAGCTATTTAAATGACTTTTTTTTAGATGTTTTAACATTATTGTTATCATCCCTGTTTAAAATTCCTCCCTGTTTTTTAATTCTTCAAAAAGCCACCTTTATTTATTGATTTATTTTCAGATTCAGTGGCAAAAGTTTACTAATAAGTAAAGTATCTATTAAAACTAAATTATTATTAGCAAGGGCGCGAGGATCCGCGTCAGTCCGCGAGTCCGCAACTTAACCATACGAAGCGTCCGCTGTCAGTCCGTGGATTCGGAAAAGCCTGCGGATCTGCGGTCGCGTCCGCTGTCCGTTCATCTCTGTTTGCGAACCACTGCGATAGTCAGACTAAGTTTAATAATGTATGCCAAATCGTTTGTTAAAAATCAATATTTGTGTATCAACTATAGCGGATGATGTAGGCCGGTCGGGTACAAATAATATTTAATGATGTTAAATAAAAAAAATAACCTGAGTGCGACTCATATTGACCACATATAAGGCCACCCCTGTACTGAATTGTTTCATTCTTCCAATGTTTTTCCGCAGATAATATTTATCATCATCACACCTTGACCGGTGTGGCCACGCATGGCCACCTCAACAGACATATTTCTCCACAGTTGCCTATCCTGCGCGGCAGTCTTTAGTTCATTCATTGGTGTGTGTGTGCGTGTGCGTGTGTGTCTGTGTGTGTGTGTGTGTCTGTGTGTGTGTGTGTGTCTGTGTGTGTGTGTGTGAGAGAGAGAGAGAGAGAGAGAGAAGTTCCTATAAGGATGAGATGAAATCCTTAGATCCTATAAACCACTAATGGGACGGTTTTTATGGTGCCTTTCTATCATCCCCACCATGGTCGATAGCCATGGAGGCATCACCTTATACATCGGGAACTTGAGCCAAGACCTGAAAAATTTCCTTGGTCCTCATCGGAGATCGAACCAGGTACCTTCAGGTCGACAGTCGGTAGCCCTGTCAAACCAACATTTCCACTGGCGCCCTCTCTGATGGCCTACTTCTACAGTCCTTCTGAGGCCCGCGACTGAGGATATTCTTTCCCAGACATACTCATTGGTCTTGCGTTCTAGGTAAAAGATTTGAAGGATTTTCCTCATACATTTTTTTTCGAAAGCCTGTAGGTTACTTGTTGTAGCTGCTAGCTATTTATGGATATCTAAATGATCTCTTCTGTAACAGAATGTGTTGTGTTTATAATTGACCTTGAGGAAGTACTAGACGTCATCAGATCGGCTTCGAATTTTACTGAAATTGTTTTCTCTTCAAACAGAACATAAAAATTCACAAGCAACCCAAAAAAAATATCTTTTTTTTTTGGACACACTCTAATGGTAGGGTTGCCATATTTTTTCATGGACCAACCGGGACAGTTCTGTCTTTTTTACTTTAGGTTTAGGGATGTCGGTTTCGGGGGGGGGGGGGGGGGGGTATGAAAACAGTCATGTAAAAAACACTTAAAATATAGAATAGATAATCTTTGTTATTTTATTCATAATGGTACACAAACATGATATTTTTACAAAACAAAACAGTTTTCTACTTGTTGTACCACTCGTATTTTTCACTTGAGTGAACCTTTCTCATTAAGTCCTCTTCTCTTTAATTTTTTCATAAAATTCATTGCAGCTAAGTCCGAAGTTAACTTTGCACACCATCAAACCGCGGACTGAATCTAAACCGGGACAATTTCAACAACCGGGCGGGACACCGGGACAACCCAGTATATCCGGGACTGTCCAGGCGAAACCGGGACGTATGGCAAGTCTATCTAATGGGCAACATTGAGATCGATAAGAGCAGTGGCGTAGCAAGCTTAACTCGCGCCCGGGGCACAATAACTTTTATGCGCCCCCCCCCCCCCCATTTGAAAACCATATATTATTATATGTAAAATATACCATTTGGCGCCCCTTTGTGAGTAGCTCCAGGGGCAGGATGCCCACCCTTGCCCCCCCCCTTCACAACGCCATTGGATGAGAGCCGCAACTCTGGTTTGTATGTAGTAAAAATACGTTCATGAGTCACATTACGGTCAATTTATCAAAATTTAGTGAATAAAAATAATTTAATGATAGGAAAAAAAATGGCTCACTAGTACTCACTAGGACTCACTAGTACTCACTAGTACTCACTAGGACTCACTAGTACTCACTAGGACTCACTAGTACTCACTAGTACTCACTAGTACTCACTAGTACTCACTAGTATTCACTAGGACTCACTAGGACTCACTAATACTCACTAGTACTCACTAGGACCCACACAAAACTCAATGAGGAGCCACATTCTGCACTCAGATCCACATATGGCCACCACTTTTAATATAATATTCGAGGGTCAGAGATGGGTTCCGAATTCCGATTTTTTATTTTTAAAACGTAGAGAGTAGGTTGGGTGGGGGGGGAGGGGGGGGGGAGATCGTTGAATATTGTATTTGATACTTTTTACTGTAGAAAGAATTAAACTTGCTATTTTTCATTATTATTATTTTGCGCAGTTTAATACTATTTTTTTTAATATTAATTTGACAAGTCTAAGACTTTAAAAAAAGCTTCACTCTTTCCTGTAGTGGCCGTTCACATAGTATATAACTCAAAAATGTCAATTTAACCCCCCCCCCCCAACCCAATATAACATTATTTAACTCTAGGAAACTCCGCCAATATAACAAAAATAAGAAATTTGCAACCACCACCCCTCCCCCTTCAGCGTTATATATTATGTGAACGGCCCCATTCAAGTGTTTATTTATTAATAATGATAATCAAGACACATTGTTCTTATCATTTTAGGAATTACTCAAATTAATTAGATTCGTAATTCTACAAAATGTTAACTTATGTTAACTGGAATTTTTTTTTTTAAATCGTTTAATGCAGTGGCGTACCTGGGGGGGGGGTGCGGTCCGCACCGGGCGGCACTTTTTATTACTTTTTGGGGGGGGGGCAGCAGAAATGTATAGATTGAATTGTAATACCTAAATGAGAGGGCGGCAAAATCGTCTTCCGCCCTGGGCGGCCGATACCCACGCTACGCCGCTGGTTTAATGTCATGTAGAATCTACATGTGTGCCAACTCTGAGTCTTCTCACATGTCTATCAGAAGTGAAGCAAACACAAGCCTTTCACTTTGAAACAGCTAGACCAGTGGTGGCGAACCTATGGCTACAGTTGGCAGGCAGAGCCTCATGAGTCGGCACGCGAGTAAAATATCACATCCTTTAATTTTTATTGGAGTGTTGGCACTTTTCTATAAATAAGTGTGTTTCTTTTGGATAATTTTGGGCACGCGGCCCCAAAAGGGTTCGCCGCCACTGTGCTAGACCAGGCACGCCGAGAGGGGGGCAGGGGGGGTCATTGCCAGGGGGCCCGCATCTGTAAGGGAGCCCGGCCGCCCCGACCATGTCAATTTTTTCACGACTTTTTGTTTATCAAGGGGCCCGCAATGATGTCCTCCCCTGGGGCCCGTGTTGGCTCTCTGCGCCACTGAGCTAGACCCTTACACAACAAAGCATGAGGTCTCAGTTCGTTATGTGAGTTCAAAAGATTATAGTGGAAACCCACAAACACAAAGAAATGAAACTATTTACAAGCTTATAATGAACAATATAAATTCACAAATGTTGCACTTGTGATGAACGGAATAGTGACTGTGTGTGAACTCAAATCACTTGTGATCCAAGTCGTAGCACACCTCTTTGAACATAGCGGCCATTCAATAAACTAACAGGCATCTGTCGTGAATGAAACCACGACACTTTAAGGTTAGTCTGGTATTATTAATTAACAAATGAAAAGTACTTATTAAGAGTTGGTGTTATTTTTTTTATCACGAGTTTATACAAATATACATACTAGTTTTATAATAAATAGGATAAAGTATGCTAAATAGCTAAAAGTAAGTCTATCTTTAGTGTATTAAAATTGTTTGATTATTTATTTATTTTCTGGTGTGATAGATTTCTCGAAGGATATGCTTCTTGATTACATCCAGTGGCGTCACTAGGGGGTGCGGGGGGTGCGGACCGCACCGGGTGACACCAAAATGCAAAATATCTAGTTTTAGGCCTATATTCTTATTTTGTAATTTAAAATAATTCAAAGCCGTATTTAATTTAAAAAAAAATAAATAAAAATATCTCCGATTATTAACAGCAAATGACTTTATAAGGCTTCGAAAAAAATTAATGCCAAATATAAAAATATCTCCGATTATTAACAGATACTGCGTACTTTTTTATTATTAATTATTTTAATGAAATGATTGGTATACTTTCACTGACCTATAGATATCAATTATTTATTCTTCTATTGTCGTTGTAAATTTATTTATAAATTTTGCTAAGAATGCTGTATGTCTATGAGGTGTCATGAGAGGGGTGACACCATGAGTTACCGGACCGGGTGACACCAACCCTAGTGACGCCACTGATTACATCAAGATCCTTCATTCCATCAAGTCTTCCAGGGCCTATCTGGTATCCCGACTTCAGATTTGAATAGAACTGCTATTCTTGTGAGTTCATTTTGGCAACGTAGTAGGCCTATCGAGGTATTCGTAAACTAAATGGACTTTCTTTCATAATTATTCATATTATTCTGAATGTCAAACATGTTACGTCTGATATATTGATGGGGTAGGACCGAGGCCAGTATATCTTTGCTTCCTAACGGTATCTGACTATTGGCAACTCAATCCAACACCATACATACTCTCAGGCCCGTAGCGTGCGGGGACGAGGGGGGCCCCCCGCGTTTTCTCTGGCCCCCCGCTGCTTATTTGTTCTACTTAGTAAAATGTATTTCCTGGCCCCCTGCTATTGCCTGGCCCCTGCTGTAGAATGCCTGGCCCCTGCTGTAGAATGCCTGGCCCCTGCTGTAGAATTTTCACGCTACGGGGCTGCATCACTGCATACTCTAGATATTGATTTCTCCGAGATGTGTTGGTGTAAAGTCCCTGTAAGGATGAGATGAGATCTCTTAAATCCTATAAACCACTCATGGGACGGCTATTAATGTGCCTGCTTTCTTCCCCACCGTATCCAAAAGTACAATCGCCATGGAGACACCACGGGAGATATATTGAGTTGGATGGGGGGGGGGGGGAAGGGGGACTTTCACCATGACCAGATTTGTATTAACAGCGGACGCATCATCAAAGCTATTAGGTCACGGCCTGCAGCGCGCGGGGTGGGGCCACCCCCTGCGATTTGTCTGTCCCCCTCTGCTTATTTGCTCTACTTAGTAAAATGTATTTCCTGCCCCCTGCTATTACCTGGCCACTGCTGTAGAATTTTCACGCTACGGGGCTGCTTTGGCCAAGTACTTCGAAAAAGTGAAAGGTCCCCGTGATGCTAAACCTTATATAGGCAAAAAACAAACCTCATAACTCTTTGAAGTATTCCTCCCTCCCTTTTCTTTTTTAATGAATCCCATATTTACCTCTTAACCAGGGGCCTCATCCAACCTTAGTTCGCCTCTGCCTCTTACAAGTCCCCCTCCCCCGTATTGCTAGCCCATGGTATAAATAAGCAAACATTTTAGCACTAATATAGCCTTATACAGGCTTCATTAACAACTTTCACATGAGGATTTTTTCTTTATTATATATAAACTATTACAATAAATGTAATTTTAAAAAATTAATAAATAATATGCTATTCAATGCAGTTGTTTTATTGTATGAGTAAAATATTAATAATGAGGAAGTGTGGTCTAATATGATGTACTAAATTTAATAATTAAAAATAGAAATATTGCGAATTACATAAAATCTTTGGTATAAAGTTTGCATCAAAATGGCGGAAATGTTACAGAAAATTATCTACTTAGGGATTCTGATAAACTTTGTTTTTTACTTTGGTATGTGTTGACAGTAATCCACATATGTTTCTTTGATTCTTTAAGTTATTTTTTTTGTTTTAGATAATAAAAATAAATAAATTAATATACTAACGGTTAGACTCAAACGTCTCTTCACTATCAACTCACAAACTGTTCAATAATTTATGAGTAATGACTAATGTTTCATACTGTATGTATTGTGCCAGTATTATATCGTATATTATATGCGAATGAATAGTTATTATGTAAAATTGACATCAAATATCACGCAAACGCTCAGTTTATATTTGTTCATACTAGGCCTGTGACATGAAAATTTCAAATACATTTTATCTAAATGTATTATACATCACTGGAAAGATCATAAAAAGCACTTTCCAAAGCCAAAGGTATAAAAATTTAAAAAATCAGACAATTCTTGAAAAAGTTTCAGTCACTCAATTCTGTTACTGTTGACATAGAGAAAAAACTGAGTCAAAAATTTTCATATTTTTGAACATAATTTAGCACAGTTTTGTCAAATCTTGTCTAATTTTGTTAAACTTAATATCAAATCAAAGATAATCAAAAGAGCAACAAAATGATATATATTAAAGTAAAAATTAATGAACCTATCCTTTCTTAGGCCAGATTTGTGTGCCACAATAGTGCAAACTGTAGGACAATGACAATCTGAAGAAAAATCTTCTTGCAAGAAATACATTTTTGAAGTAAACAAAATTATGCTGGTATTAAAGAAGAGTATATGGCTGACATATTAAAAAATTCAAAAGTATATCAATCTAAAAAAATAACTTATGCTTTTTTTGGCCTAGATTTTGGATAAACAGTGATAAACTAAATGAAAATGACAAGAAAAATATTTTTATACCTCTAAACTAATTGTAAAAAATTTACCAGCTATGTTCATTGTACAAACAGTCATTGTCTTTCATCTTTTCCCCTCATTTTGTTATGTCATTCAGTTGATTATCTGACCCCAACACTGACCTCATTCTCACCTACATTAGATTTTTTCCCTCATTTTTTTTGTAATAGCCTAACTAAGTTGACAGGATATAATTCATTATGGACGTATCAGTAACAAAGAATTTTTAAAGCTACACATCTATTAAAAAAGCAAAGGGGCAGGGCTGATGGAGCCATTAAATGTAATGTTAGTTTATGACCTTATGTAAACATCATCATTCATGCTATATCATCATCAATTAGTAGTGGTGTTAGATTATGCCCTGTATGAATATGCCTTATGTATTCTGTATACATCATATTGAGACAACTGAATAAAGAGTCTGTAATCATCATAAGATTAATTTATTGATATGACCAATAAAAGATATATCAACAAACATCTTACAATAAACATTCACTATTTCCTCCCCTTGTTATCCTGTTCATGCTCATAATGGCCTAAATCACACATACATTTTTGGCAAAAAAAACAAATTACTATGTGCTTAAACATATTTTACAATGAAACTTTGCAGGTGGTTAAATATATGGTTTCTCCAGATGACAATTGAGTTTCATTGAAATCAATGGAAAGCTTCAATATTAGTAATCAGGCTTGCGGAGCCGCCAAATTTTTTTCCGGCTCCCACAAATTAGACGGCTCCGGCTCCCTATTAAGATGAGACAAACATTTTTGTAATTGCGCCACGCAGACATGCCGCTGATAAAAAGTTATGCAAATTTTGCCGCGTTCACCCCCATAGTCAGGAACTTGAAAAATATACGCATGTCGGTTTTACTAAAAACAAACCATTTCAGTGCATCCAGAATCATACCATTATTTTCGACCGAGGTTTCACTAGTCGCCATTTTCATAAGTAATAAAAAGTTATTTCAATGATCAAATAGCAAATAGTAAATTTATCTACTCTATTTCAGATATTCTGTTTATAATAAAATTGTTAAATACAGAAAGCGACCATTTTGTTTTTAGTCTATTACAAATTCGCGGACAAATAATAATACGAAATGACGCGTTCTATTTGTCGTCGTAGTAAAAATTTATTTTAAATGATTGATACAATTATTCTATGAAATAAAACTGTTTTAACTTTGTATATAACAAAATAACATGGCATTAAAGAAATTTCGGAGGGTAAACAAGATTTAAAATGAACACTAAACGATTCCCCATTAAAGATTTCTTGTGGTGATGTGCGTGCACGCTATCATTTAAATGCTGTTACTGTTGTGGCGTTCGTAAAAATGACAACATTTCAAATTGTAGGAGGCAAACAATCAAACAAATTTGCAATTTTAAAGCTAAAAAAAAATTCTGCTGTAAAAAAGAAAACATTTGGGAGCCGTGGAGCCGCCAGATTTTTTCGGTTCCGGCTCCGCAAGCCTGTTAGTAACATATATACTTTTGAAAACATATTTTTCAGAAGCATGAAATATGAAGAAAACAGCTAACGATAAAGATATTTTTAAATGCATACAAATTAAACATATTATTGTAATACTTTACCAATATCACTCATCATGAATTTTTTTTTTTACTGCATGATTTATGTTTACAAAGTACACAACCCTATTATTTTTTTAGAAAACAGTCTCAACATGTCGGGGGGGGGGAACAATGTCGTAAAATGTCGGAATTCCACATAACTAGTTCATACAATATTGAAAGTTGAATCATTTCAGGCTGGTTTTTAAGATGTGTTGAAACTTTTTCTTCAAATTTAAATTCAGTATTCATTTGACATTCCGTAACATGTTGTTATAAGGCCTAAAGCCTTCTGTTGACTTAGTTACTATGTCTATTTTTCTATCATATTCTTAGAAATAGGTTTTACAAAATGCTAACCTTAATTTCTAGACATTCTAGTTTTAAATGACATGTTAATAATTATTAATATTAATTCTACTGATGTTAATGTTATGACTCATCAAATTAGTCATAATTACAAAATTAGTCAAGATATATAATACATTATCTTAGATTTGTTTATTACATAAAACCTAATTGATATTGTTAGTGAATAAGTCTAGTTACTTTCTAATGTATGTGCTATATTATACTATGTCTATACAAATAAAAATGTAAATAGGATTCACTGTTTTAATCATAACTCCTTAAAATTTACAAACAAAATTGCAGAAAATTACTTGGTGTGTTGATATGTATATTTTATATAGACATCACATCTTTAATATTTAAAAATAATATTTAATCCATCAGTTTGGTAAAATTATTTCTTTCTTCATTTCACAATTTTTTTAAACCACGGGAGGTAATTCAAAAGTCAGCCTTGTGCAAACTAATAGTTCATCAGTATTTTGTTTTAGTTAACAATCAGTATCGTAAAATATTTCTTTTTACTTTAGTTTGTAAATTATTATTTCGTCAGTATTTTTTTTTATCAAACACTTTTAATCATAACTCCGAAAGTAGATCCAAAAGCACTGCATTAATAAACATAACAAATTCAGAAACGTGTGTTTTCATAGTAGAACTGTTTTTCCTTGGTTTATAGTTTTAAATGATTGATATTTATTTTTCTAAATTTTGTCTGTTTTTTGTTTTTTTAATAAACAGAATTAGAAATAAGGGCTTTCTCAGTACTTACAATTACATTACATAGGGCTTAGCCACGACAACGCATAGCCCTGTTCAGCTAGTACTTTATATAAACAAAACCCTAATGAATAAATCTTTAGAGCTTAGATTTTCTTGAAAAATCATAATTTTTTTGTGCATATTTCATTTGTATGCAATTTAAAGAAATTGCACTTGATCTAACAATTATCAAATGTCATAAAAAAGCTTATTTTGACCATATGTGACAATCCACCAGTTAGCCTAATTATAATATCAAAGACACAATTAATAATTATAAAGAGATTAGATGTTCGATTCAATAGTACAGCTGATATTTTTCTGGGTTTTTTTTGCCTTTTAAATCATATTGCACTAACACATAATGCCTGTTCTTAATTGACTTAAAGGGAAGCTGTGTTATTGTGATTGAGTGCTTAACTGCTAACAAAGAGGTCTTGAGTTTTAGCTCTTTGTGAGTGCCCGGACTTTTCTCGAGTCCGATTGATGTCCCTAAGTCCACCTAGCTTATAAATGAGTACCCGACATTAGTTAAGGAAAGTAAAGGCGGCTGGGCATCGCACTAGCCACACAATCCCACATAATAGCTGTGGCTACAGAAAGATCTGATCCAGATGATCTTATAGGCTTTATAAGGGAAACTTTTATTTCTCATATAAAAGATAATTTGGACATTTTTATTTTTTAACTTAAGAATGTACCATTCATACTCGCATATAAGCCTACAACGCATATAAGTCGACCCCCTAAAACTGCTTTAAAATGGGGCCAGTGGTGACGCCAAGGTGATCAGTAGATAATGTGATGCGCATTCATTTAAGCGTGTTGTTTCTAAGAAATCAGACTGTTCCGTTGACATCGGCTTCACCGCTAGCTCCAACTTGGTCACTGCTCATCACTAGTGCACACATAACCACGAGGTTGTGCCACTCTCACTTTGTTCTATGCATTTGCGTAAAGAGTATGTCTAAACACAAATTTATGTTTGATTACACTTCCAGAGAGAATTCCTGTATTATTAGATTATAAATAATAGATATAAGAACACACAGTGTGCCTAGACAGAAATCTATGTTTGATTACACTTCATGAGATTGTTATTATAGTGTTAGGAAGCCACAGATATAGGAAACATTTTCTGTCTTTCTAGTATTTTTTCTTAATTTTGATTTGAAAATGAATTTTCTATGGTAATATTCATACTAAGTAAAATTATCATCTATGCATACATTAAATTCTTTGAAGCGACACCTCTGTATATATATATATATATGTATTAGTACTCTGTACACACAACCAAACAAGAGTCAGATAGCAATGAAAATGTGTGGCAGGAAAATTGGCATTAGTGTCTGTGTGCATTTTGTTTAATGTGCATATAAGCCGACCCCCTGATTTCACTATTGTATTTTATAGTTCTAAACTCAGCTTATATGCAAGTATATACAGTATCTCATCCAGTGCAAAATTATCCGTTATTTTTTAAGTACTGGCATTTAAGACACTAGTGCATAGAAGGTACATAAGTTGTAAAGATGTTGTTAGCTCTCTTAGTCACGAAAAGCTGGTAATATATATTATTGTAAGTATGTGGCATATTTGATGTATCTGTAGAGTTTTCCTATTTTGTAAAGCTATATGTTATTGTTATAGCAAACAGCTTTACCATAAATAAATCCTGTGATATATGTATCCCACAAATAAAAAAGATTGATATGTTTTCCTCATAGTTAAGTTCAATGAGCTCAAGACAAATGATAGAAATAATCAATCCACACACACAAAAAAATCATAACAATCCACATTCTAATAGAAATGTAACATTTTCAATCCTTTTTGTTCTAATCGTGTCCACTGGTGATGTGTGTATGTTTTGTTGTTACAATTCTGATGTTCTTATAAAATTCAAAGCCTTTCTCTTATACTTTGATAGATTTAGTTGGTGACCATCTTTTGAATTAAATTTTGCCATAATATATAGGTATCTCACTTTATCCTCTTAGTTTTTGTGGATGGGCTTGCAAGGCGTGGAGGAGGTCGAAGTATCAGCATTAGGTCTTCAAGGTCTACATCAATTCGTTCCACAAGAATTAAAGTACATCACAATGTTGTTATGTCTGGTAGAATCGTCAGAGGAAGTAGCATGTACACATCAAGAACATGGCATGCTGCATTTTTAGCTGGTACTATTTATGGAGGAACAAGATACTCACATTATCGCACCAACTATCCTAACACAAGTAATCTTTATTTTTTTATTTTAAGAAATGTATTCTTACCTCTTACTTGTAATTTGTAAAATAAAAAGGCTAAACTCACTATTTGTATGGATCAATTTACCTCAGCAACAAATTTTGCTGCGAATTTGAATGTGAGAATGCTCAAAATGTTAAGAAAAAAACTTGTAATATTTTAGTTGGAAATTCCTAAATAACATGAGTAAAGAACACTTTTATAGAGAGATAAATAAAACACACTGAATAAACTTTAATCTTTTTATATCTGTAACATATATTTAAAATGTATGAAATAGAAATATTTAAAAGTAAAATTATTTTCATTGCCTTTCTTGATTTAATTTTAATGAAATTTCATTCTTACAGTGCCAACCATCTGCACCAACAGATTTGACAAACGTCCTGATGGTTATGTATATGGATATTTTATTTGCCCAAAAGATTCAGATTTCGTGGATGAAATTTACTGCTGCGGCCCAGATAATAGAGAATATTGTTGCAATAAAACATCAGCTGAATTTTATTACTCGTACGTAATTCATGTGTTCAATAACATCTTGAACTCAGCTTTAAAAAGTCAAAAGTACCTTCCTCCTGAATTTGTGTTTACTAACTGATTGTATGTTGATCCACGGTATCCAATAAGGCTATATCAAATACATTCTTTTAACCAAAGATAAGATTTTGACTTAAAATAACTTTGCTGTAATTGGGCTCAAATTTTAACCATCACATTAAATTTTGTTTTACAAATTGTTTTGTTCGCAATAATCCATTATAAATATGATGAATTAATGCACTTGATTTAATCGTTTTGTTTATAAGTTTCTACAAAGTTCTGGTAGGTTTTTCTCAGAATGATACTGATCAGGCTGTCTTATTGACCCATGCATTGTATCCATACAAGAGGGAATATGTATCAAAAGCTAGCAACGTTTTAATCGTTGGATATATCTCTACAAAAGTAACCATGATGGTGTCTCCATGTGACTGATAGGTTTGGGTTAAGGGTTCAAGAGGTTAACAGTTGTAACTTTGTGCATAATTGGCATAATCCTCTTCACCATTTTTAATCACTTTTTGTTTTGGTTTTGTTTTTTTTTTTAGAAAACATTATCATGTACGATCTAGTGGACCGTCAATTGGATCTATCATTGGGGCTGTTGTTTCAGCTGTTGTGGTAATAGCTCTTGCAGCCTACTGCTGCAAAAAACGTCAACATGCTGGAGAAATCATACGCAGGTTTTCTAAAAGAGGTCAGGTTGTTTATTTATTTGGCTGGTTACTTTCATTGTATTAAAATAGTTTTCATTACTCATGTTTTTTTTTTAACAGAATTTTACATTTTCATAATCTTTAGAGGGTTTTACAATTAATAAAAATGTTGTGAAGGCTAAGTTTTTATGCCTGCAAAACTTAAGTACATTCTTTAAAAGAGCTTTACATTTTGAAAATGGTTTTTACTGATATTTAAGTGTTACTCTAATGAGCTGTTTCAAAATAAAGTAGTTGCTTTATTATTAAGTTTTTAGTTTAGGCAATAAATAGGTTTGGTATTAAAAAGTGGTAAAAATACTTTGAAGAATGTTTTCACTTCAACCATTTCCAGAAGATTGCTTGCTCTAGGAATCCATTATTTAAATATTTTTAAATATCTATCATTCATCAATGCTTAAACTTGTGTCAATATTCTTTTTAAACTAAAAAATGTTTTACTTTATACGTTAAATATTTATCATCTAATGTTTGTTAAGATGTTTTTCCTTGATCTGAAACTTTTTGCATGTAACTATTTGAACTGTTTTGTTTTTTATGCATGGTATTTCTCCATTTCCCAAAAATGAAATATCTACAATATATTTTTGTTTCTTATTGTTAGCGGAATGCTACTTAGAATAATTAAATATGTATTTTGTAACTATTTCATTGTTTGGCTTTGCACTTTTTATCCTTTGACAGACAGCAGGTCTAAGCATGATTATCATGGACCACAGGCTGTTCCATTAAACAGTTCAGAGTCTACGCATGGTATTTTGATATTTTATTTGTTTAAATCTTTGTGTGTTATGGCCCACTTGATGTGTAGTACAAATCTAATGATTACCTAAAACAGAACATTTCTATTATGCACTTTATCCACTGTGTAATAAAAATAAAACCCCTCACTTTTTAATTTATTTTTACATTTTCACGCTCATTTTAGTCAGTTTATTCAGCTGACAACATTTGGGATTTATAGAGTAGCATTTATTAATTGTTTAAAGTATGAATGATAATGTAATTGTTTAAAGTATGAATGATAATGTAATTGTGTAAAGTATGAATGATAATGTAATTGTGTAAAGTATGAATGATAATGTAATTGTGTAAAGTATGAAAGGTAATGCTAGTAATTTAAATTCCTGTAAATATTGATTTGCATGTGTGTGTGTATATATATATATATATACATGTGTGTATTTATATATATATACGTGTGTATTTATATATATACATTTGTGTATATATATACACATATATAATGAAATTTTCAGGATGATTTTAATGCCGTATTATTTTTCTTGACTCTTAACTTTCTTACTACCAATGCAGAATTTGTTTACGGCAGATGATTCTTTGCTTTGCACTTTTGTTTATGTTTTTAAAGTTGGCTTTTTTTTTAAAATGGTAATCTGTAAATAATTACACTTTGACATTTAGCTTGAATCAGTTTAAGAATATTTCTTTGTTCTGCTTAAAAAGAGCATTGACATAAATGATTTCTTGCTGCTTATCTTTTATATATATATATATATATATATATATAATTATTTTCATTTTGAATTCTTACTTATGAATCTTGTAGACCAGTATTTCCAAAACTTTCAACAGGTGTGTAACACCTATTTTATTTACTGAGTACCTCTAGTAAACAAAATAACTTGCATATATTGTTTTTTACGGTCATGGTTTCCCCTCATTTTATTGATTTCCCTTTAGCTATGCATGTTTACCCAATGTTCATAGCCCTGTGCAGCACATACCTCCGACAGACTTTGTGTATCATACTTTGGGAAACATTGTTATCGACAGTCCTACGGCATTACGTTGTTAATTTAGGTTTTAAAAGTGAATGAAGGATATGAAAACTAATTAGTGACTTGATAATAAAAGAAAATTTCATTTCCAATGTTGGATATTCATATAATCACCTTGATGATATTAAATTTGATTTCCTATTTTAGTCCTAAACAATATGCTTTTATTCTAATAGGACTATTCATTTTAGTCTCAAGTAAGTAAAGTTCCCTTAGCCCAAACGAGCCATTGGGGCAGTTGAAGTGTAGAATTCGTCTGTTTCTATAAACTCGGCTTATGAAGGTTAGCACTTCCCCAACCTAAGTCAGGTACCCATTTAAAGCTGGGTGGACTTGTGGGACAACTTTGAAACAGATTTCACCTGGAAAAATTCCCATGGTTCTCACTGAGGGTCTAACCCAGATACTCTCAGGTCGACAGTCTTGTATCTACACCACTGTTCCATCCGTCCCACTTTTACTCTTAAGGCTTTGAACGTTTTAAGAGTAATTAGCAGACCATCTGCATCTCATTTCAGTTGATTTTAACTAGTTTTATCATAGTTTCTCACCCTAAATTTTGGTGGTATATTTCTTAACTTTGGTTTAGTTAGTGTAGAAAACATATCCGAAATAAGAGCAAATATGATGAATGTGTACCCTACACTTAAAATACTTAATATTTCTTGGTTTTCACTTGAGATCCTCTTATTTCGTTAATCTTTTAGGAGAAAACAATAATTTTTCTGTTTCCTATACAAGCTTTCAATGCGTACTGGATAATCTATTTAAATCCATCTTGTATTTATTCACTTTTGTGTTTGTGATGTCTTTCAGGCAGTAATGGCAATAAATTGGTAGGTAGTGAGTCTGTATATACCATTATATCCAAGCAACTATATCAAGCAGAAATAATTATGTTTGTGTATCCTGCAAGTATTATCCAGACATTCTGCAGACCTTTTCGTAGTTCATTTTATTTTCGTTAAATACCACCAGTTTTAGTTTTTAATTATTGTGGTTTTTATATAAGTGAAATATTTTGTTAGAGCATTTTCGAAAAAAAATGCTCTATTGTCCCCGTTTTGTCTGTCTGTCCGTCATCACCCTAGATCTCAACAACCATAAGTCCTAGATCCATGATGTATATATCATTTTGTAGGTCTTGGCCTGCCAAAAAATTACTTTTGTCCATTTCGCGATCTGACCTCTGAGGGCCGAAAAAGGGGGCATATTAAGTACCGTTTTTTACTATATAAGCTATATTAACAAAGGAGCGCCTTATATCTAAGCAACCATAAGTCCTAGACCCATGATGTATATATCATTTTGTAGGTCTTGGCCTGCCAAGTGTACATCAAAAGTCCATTTCGCGATCTGACCTCTGAGGGCCAAAAAAGGGGGCGTTTTAAGTACCGTTTTTGCTTATATTTTAAATATAAATAATAAAAGCTAATCAAAGGCGCTTAATCATTATTTATTTTTGTAACAGTTATTCAACATGTTTACTTCCCTCTCTATTTACTAGCAAAATATATGGCTGTCACCCGGAAAAAAAAATACGGATTTCGTCCGACGTAACCGTACACAAAAATGCTCTAAAATGTCCTTTGTCCGAAACGGAAAAGACTTATATTGCTTGTTTTTTTATTGTTCACTATTTTTCTCTAAATCTAAGTACAAATTTTTTTTGTAGTCCTTTGAAAGTTATCATGCATATTAAATTCATTCTTCTTTTTAACCTTCCATGCAACATACTAACCAGAAGCAAATTGATAAAAAAATTATATTTTAAAAGTTTTCTAATTTTTCCAAACAAAATAAAGGAAGTTAACTTTTTATTTCTGACGTAATGTATTATTGGATCACAAATAAATAGAAACAAGTTTATTCAAGGATTTTTAAATATTTTTATTTCATTTATCAGTATATATATGCACTCTGCAAAATAGATTGATGATGCACATAAGAACTAATGGTTTGGTTTGAAATTAAAAGACAATGTATAGATTTATCAGACCCCCAATATGTGACATTATATCACTGTTTATTTTATTCATTTTCCCAGTAATGCACTCCAATTAGCTTACTAGTTTTAAAAAGAATAGTTGAAACAGAGACATGGGCTGTTTGATCTGGCTCTGTGCCTCATTCATATCCATGACCTTTACATTTAACTTATATTATTTCTTTTAAACACTTCATCTTTTTGGCTTTCATAAGTTGCTCACCAATGAGCTGTTTCATTTAACTGATTTATGTGTTTATGATTAATGAAGCATTTTTAGCTTAAATATATGCACAGTCACATACTAATTTATATTTTTAACATTCAGACTTGTTTATATTTTTTTTTCTCATAATATACAGCACAATTTAACATTATTTCCAAAGCAGTTTAAATGAAGGCATTTTTCCTACAGAAATCATTATTTAATCTTTAAGGATGTCTTTATAAAAATTTTGTTGGCTCTTGCTTTTCAAAGTAAAGTTTATGAAGTTTAGAAAATAGTTTTTGATTTATTTAATTTGTAATATGAAGATTATTTTTCATTTCTTAAATTTTTAAGCTTTTAACCCACAAATATATAGTTTGATAGTATCGTATTGGATTGAAAGTTTCATAACTGATAATATTTTTTTATTTTTATAGTAAAAGAATTTTTTTAAACAAACAAAACCATTTTTTGAAAATTTTAGGTGATAATACAATTATATCGCAAGCCCCACCATCCTATGCAGCTGCTACAGCAGTTAGCTGTGATGGCAGCCAGCAGTATCCATACTCTGGCCCCCAGCCATATCCACCTGGAGCACCGCAGCCATACCCTCCCTACAATTTATCAGGTAAGATACTTTTGTTCGTGTGTGCGTGTAAAGTCCCGGTAAGGATGAGATAAAATCTCTTACATCCTATAAATCACTAATGGGACGGTTTTTGCAGTGTCTTTCCTTCATTCCCACTATACCGTATAGTACTATAGCGATGGGGGCACCACGGGAGATATAGCAGAATCTTTACCCATGACCTGAAATATCCTTTGATTGAACCAGGGACCCTCAGATCAACAGTAAAGCGCTTTACCGAACAAACCATCCATCCCCTACTTCTGTTAGTCTCTCTTTCCACGTCTGTGATAAAGCTTAATGAGGATAACATTATGTAGATTAGTAAAATAGTAACAACTATCCTTTATTGAATTCTATATTCACACTCAGGAAAACATTGAATTTTACCCGAAATAAAGTAGTGTCAAACCTGAGTCAATGAATAATTTGCTTTACGATAGTTTAAAGAATACCATTCAAAACAAACAGATGTATGTTCAGATATTAGCACTATGGGAATCCCTGGTAGTTTTGAATTCTTATTTATATTAAGCTGTTATTTGAAATTAATTATCTAAGTGAGTTGTATGCAAGTTCAATAATGTTCAATTAAAAAAATTTAAGTTAATCATCACTAAAATTTGTTATGTTTTATAGAAATAAGATTTTGATACTAATTAAGATAGTTTATTAGTCTTGCACACTATTTTTCTAGTTTATTGAATTTACTAACAAAAGCTAGTGAAATTCTTTGAGCACTAAAAGGTATAAATTTAAACAAAAACTTACTGAAGTTAATCTACTTAAAAAAAAAATTCTGCAAAATTTACATTATATAAATAAATTTCTCAGTATCATATCATTTTTTTTTTAATTACATACTGCTTTAAATTATTTTTAAATTACAAAGTAAGGCTATATTACCGAATAAAAAAAATAATCAAGTAATTTTCAATATAATTGTAATTTAATGACTGAAAGGTTAAGATACAGGCATGAGAATCTGGCTCCCGGGGCTCAAAAACCGCTCACTGTCACTTTTTTTTTTTTGTAAATAATTTTTAAAAGCAAAAAAAAAAAATAATAATTTCTACATTTCGTTCAAAACATAATATAAATAGACCCATATAATTACATTGAACTATTTATTTTAAAAATAAAATAAAAGTGTGGGTGCCCTTAAACTATATGTATCAATTAATGATGACAAAATTGTAACATAAAACACTTGTGGGTCTAGGCCAATGTTCCCTCTAAGCTGAGCGCGTGAGCGATCGCTCACACATATTCAAAGCGTCGCTCATACTACACGTACGATCGCTCACTCCGACGGACGGCATTGCTTAAATCGCTCACACATTTTGGTCTCAAACAAAAATATCGCTCGGTGACAAAATTTCTTGCTAACTTCGTACCACACCTAAGAGGGAACATTGGTCTAGGCATGTCCATTTATTGCTAAATTGAACTAAGTAAACATAAAATTAATTTTTCTGTCTTCCATGGTCATTCATTGAAAAATTTCAGAGTAAATTTATAAAACTAAAAATCAACATTGGCGACTAGGCTTTTGTTTGTAAAGCTGTAATATAATTTCTGTAAATATTCCTCTATACCTAGGAATTATTTTGTTACTTTTTAGTTCATTTTTAAAAACTAATTTTTTTTTATTAAACTTTTTGTTGTTTAATAATTACAGATGAAAAAAGTGGAGGACAACTTCCTGAGATAGTGAACAATCCACCTTATAAACCTTATCCAAATGATGGGCCAGCTCCATATCCACCCACTGGAGCCCCATATCCCCCACCAGAAGGAGCCCCATATCCCCCACCCACTGGAGCCCCATATCCCCCACCAGAAGGAGCCCCATATCCCCCACCCACTGGAGCCCCATATCCCCCACCCACTGGAGCCCCATATCCCCCAGAGACCCCATATCCACCCCCAGGTGTAGCTCCATATCCATCCCCTAGTGCACCGTATCCCCCACCAGGAGCTCCATTCTCCTACCCTGCACCTTTTGAAACCTCACGCCCTTACCCAGTCAATCCAGATCTGTCAGGGGCTCAGCCAGCAGCACAGAACTATGGAGCACCTTACCCCACCCAGCAGCCAGCAGATTATGGGACAGGGGATCGACATGAAAAAAGTAAGTTTTGAATTCTGAAATGTTTGTCTCTCCAATATATAGCATTATCCCATTTATTGCTTTGATTCTGGCATTAAATTTTTGAAGTATTTTGCATAGAGTTGTATTGGTCATGTTAAATACGAAATTTAAAATTGAGTTGCTAAATTAGTTCATTAAGTCTTTTTTTGTTCCCTTTCTGACATGTCAAGTCTTTTAGATCTTTCAACAGTTTGTTGTACTGTAGCTTAATTTTGTCTCCTGAATTACAGATTAAAGTTCATAAAACAAAAGATATACAGTCAACCATCAATTTACAAGCATAATTCATTCTAGAGAAGTGTTAGTAAATCATAACACTTGTATATGTATATCAAAGCAGATTTCTCCATTTGAAATGTTGGACAATTCTGCCAATTGGTTCACAAAAACTAAAATTACTTCTAACCATAGCAGGCTAATGAATACATTTGTATGATTTTTTGAATTATGTGAATGGATCAAATTTAATCAATTAGTTGTTTATCTTTTGCTGTTACTAACAGACTCTTGCTATCAGTTTGCTCAATATGCTTTATAAAATATGTATAAAAAATGTAAAAAAAACGTCATTGATTTCATTATTTATATTCACATTCTAACTTTACATAAACTATCAATACATGTATATATGTCCTGTTAATTTAATTTTCCATATTTTTAAATATGCAAACAAATAATAGTTGTGTGAGTTAATTTTAAGAAATCATCCATAAAAATATTTTGCCTTGATTGGGAACTTCAACCCAAATAAATCAAATCAAAGTGGGAGACATTTGACACATGCATTCAAATGTTAATGGGAAAATGCCAGTAGACAAAATCAATGCTTAAAATATGTGAAACTAATCAAAGCATTAAGCTAACTCACATTTATTTCTATTTAATTGTCTTAAAAGCTATAAACTGATGGACCGTCATGGCAACAATACGTCTCAAACCATTGTGGATGAGGAGAAATGGCTTTAACTACTGACACTGAATGGATACTTTTTCTGCCCCTACAGTGAATAATCATTTATTTTTGAGGCACAAAAACTCATCACACATCAATTTATTTTTCATTTAATGTAGGCTAACGAACCAAGTAAATTTAAAAGTAATAAGATCAATAATGGGAAATCATCATGATGGGACATGAGTCATAGCTAACATTCACTTTCTTTTGAAAGCAAAACAGCTTCTGAAACCCATTAAAACTAGGGCTGTACCGGATTGTAATTTTTAGATCCTGCAGGAATCGGAACCGGAATCGGATTTAATATTTGAATCCTGCCGGAATCGGAACAGGAACCGGATTTTACCAAATTAAATAGTAACTCTTCCGAACGAAGTAGTATGTTCTCGCCTAACATAAAAAAAGATATTAGAATGAAAAATAGAATAAATATGTTAAGTTCTAGATAGCAACAAACAGTATTAACCATTTAGATCTTGAAGAATGTGACTAAAATTCCTTCCCCGATCTTGAGTTAAGAAAGATAACTCTGTCAAAATAACAGGTTCTTTGTTTTAAAAAAAAAATGTTTAATAAAGCTTATCTAATTTAACTTGATTTCTATTACAATCATACATAGAAATGGGTAACATATATTAGAAAGTATAATAAACATGTTTATTAATAAATGAATTCCGAAAAAAATATATACTGTGGCACTACCCGATAGCTTATTTTTCTTTAGTTTTCCATAGTGGCGTCACCAAACTTTGTTATTTCATTCATACTTACCTTTAAATCATTATCTGACTATTTTCCATAAACAAATTAAAATGCATTTAAAATCTACATCAATATCCCTTTAATGTTCAGTTAAAAATGTATCTTCAAATTATTTATCTAAATATGCAAGGAATTTTATCCAAATCGTGACAAAATCCACTAAATTAAAAAATTTGCAGAAAAATAAATTATTGACAAACAAAAATAGATCGTTGTCTGCTCTTTAAAGAAGTTAAACTTTTTTAGCTTAATATAGTTTAAAGAAAACACTGAATCAAAAGTAGCGGAAGGTAAGGTGTCGTATTACTACTACTAGACTAAATACGATTCAAATCTTCCTTTTTAATATATTTTTACTTACATACAGAACTAAAAGCGATCGACGTTATTGTAGTTTAAAAAAAGCAAAGGAAGTTATTGTTTTAATTTAATTGTATAGCGCTAAATATTTCAAAATTATGTTGGGCTAAAAAAATTTCTTACAAATTTCAAACAATAAAGAAATCCGGCTTAAATCCGGCACATTTTAACCGGAATCGGAACCGGATTTGTTAAATCCGGCTTAACAGGAACTGGAATCGGATTCCGGTACAGCCCTAATTAAAACACACACATATATATCTATGATTATGTAGCACTGAAAAAAAAAGAAAATATATCTTATAACAATCACCAGAGTGTAATGAATCCAGTTGAGATCTAGTAATCAAGTGGTTAGCGGTTTGAATCCTTTGTTGACTTTTTTTTTCCGTAATTTCACATAAAGGAGTCATTTGAAAGATTTGCTTTTTTGTATAGTAAATATTGCTCTTTTTTGCAGTGTACAATTCATAAAACATATTTAACTATTCTTATTTCAATTTCCTGAATTTATTATATTTTTTTTTAACTTTTTTACAGTCTAATTGTGAACGGTACATGCTGGAAACAAAGTTCTGTCCTTTGCAACTTTCTCACTACGAAACAAGGATTTCAAAAAAACAGAAAAACAAAATGAGAAGTCTTGAAGAAATAAATTGTTAAATTTATCATATAGCGCCGGAGGAACAATCGGTTTGACACCACCAGCTTGTACTTTCTCTAGTCGAAAGATGAAATAAAACTTCAAGTACACTTTTAGATGCATTGGCTTCATATTTATCTGTAACATGTGTACCATAATTAAAATTTTTACACAGTCTTCTTCTAAAAGAAAACAAAAATCTTTGACATTTTCTTTAATAAGTGAAGTTTTTTTTTTTACCTAACTGTTCATCATCACTTTCATGAGTAAGCAGTTTCTGATAGTACTGATATAAGTTATTTAATTCCCATGTGTCATCTGCTCATTTATTAACTTAATTATTTTTAACCTGGTGTCTAAATAAAGGCTCTGTTATTAAAATGAAGTCTGATATTAACAGACTGGTTTCTAAATTGCATCAGAATATTTTTTTTTTAAGATGGCTACATGTATTTTATTTACATAGATCATCTTTCTTTTAACTAGACTTTATCACTTGCAAAGTTACATGTTTCATCATTTTCTGTTAAATGTTACTTTGTTTTTCTTTTCATGCTGTCAATTTTTTTTAGTCATCATAATGATATAATCACTTTTTGTCCCAAGAATGCCTTTTTTATCTATAATATTTTTAATTTTACCCCATTGTCAAAATTTTATAACTGTAAACATTGATTTACCTTATGCATTTAATTGACACTAGCATATATTAATCACTATATTATAGTGGTTCTCAAACGTTTATGCTTTGCACTGTAATAACAGTTTTGGTTTTACAATCCACTTTAAATAAATGTTTTATACAGTATTTGCGGTCCCCCAGCATTAAAGATAAAATAAAGAGAATCAATAGATTTCCCCTTTTACTTTGCAGGTTTATAAACTCTTAGCTTTGCAACATATAATATAATTTTGTCAAAACCCACCTGAAATCATCCACTTTTAGAACCACCGTTGTGTTAGATATGAAAATTGCTGTACGAATTGCTACTATTACAGATATTGAGCTAAACTTTATTTTTTTAATTTATAATTTTTAAACATTTTCAAATTTTAAAAAAGGGAATCATATTGTTTAGACAAACAATTAAGGCATTTTAAATCAGACTGGCCCAACCATCTGGCTTAAAAACCCTTCAATTGTTCAAAATTTCTGAAAATTGTTTTTTTTTTTTGTTTGTTTTTTTTTAGATATCCTTGCTCCCTATTTTTTTTCAAGCATGTATTAACATCCTTTCCTTTTTAGAAGGATGATCTGTGTATATATATAGATATATATATATATATATATATATATATATAAGAGCTGCTGTTTATCAAAAAAATTGATCGAAATTAACACATCATTAAAAATTTTATCGCAAATTAACGCACATTTTAATCAACACAATACAATACATCTGTTTGTATTCAAACTAGTATGTCATAATATATCATAAAATTGGCATAATAAACAAGTCAGATTAATTTATGAAAGAGGTATAATTAATGGTAACTGATTTATTAAGCATTAGCATATATGTCTATTGAATTAGTTATTGAGACCAGTTTATTGGCATGTATCAATCACGTCAAGTGATGCGAATTGTTTTCTTTTTAATCAACAACAGTGCAAAATATGTGTCTCTCGTGCTGTTATTTCCAAATTAAAGACGTATGTCAGCCCATGTTCCCCCTTCCCTGTCATATTTTGCAACACTTCACCGCCATACTAAGCCTTGTTACCCTACCATCCAGTACCGTACATACCCCTTCACTTACCATCCCCAAAAAATACACACGTCATTAATATCTCATATGTGGCTTTTTATTTCATTACATAATAGTATAGCCAAAGAGTAGATGCTCACTTATTATTAACGCATTTTTTTATTCCCCCCTCCCAACTTTCCCAACCCAGTTACATTTTTGACACTTAGCAGCCCTCTCCCCCCCCCCCCAAAGATGACGTCACTTAGAAGGCTTACCCAACCGCCAACACACCCTCTGTCCCATAACAAATTTACACAAGATCCACCGTTTCCAAATCATGGCATCTGTCAATCAAGCTTCATAGCTACGCCAGATGTTAACTAATTGTATCTTTCAAGGTCATACATTAAAATTAAGAAATGACAATCCTATTGTTTCAAGGTCATATCGCTGATGTAATGTTATGTAGATGTGACAGTTTTAGTTTTTCGGGTTGTTTTTTTTTTCCTTTTTTTTTTAAATCTTGTCTGATCTGGTTATTTACTGATTTTCTTTCCTGCAATAACAGGATTTGGGTAAAATTTAATGCATTTAGGTGTTTGTGTTAAATATGTAATTGCCTATTTTTAACGCATCAATTGCACTTTAATTGCATTATTAATCATATAAAATGTTAAATTTAACTCAGTGTCACAATAATTCTGATAAATGCAACCACTGTCTCGTGTACAGATGTATGTATCAGCCAAGTCTAGACACTGTCTGATTACAGTGTTATGTATATGAAACTATTAGTGCAGCTGTAGCAGACGTGACCGGTTAGATGCTGTATTATCAAAATGCAATACAAAATTACGCGCAAAAAAAAATGATACACAATTTCTAGCATCTCGTTATTTTGATCTTATAAACGAGTTCTTTATACACTTGTTGTTTTTTATCTTCAACAATACACTACAGTACCTCCACCAATACACTACAGTATATAATGTAAACTAGTGAGTGAAACTTTTCTCTTTTTACATCGACCGAGAAGGGAGCATAAGGTTTATTGTCGAAGGGCTATATAACAAAAACATCGTCATTTTATATTATAGGGCTTTAGTCGACATACCTGGGTATGAGGGTGTGTGCGAAATGCGACAGGGTAGGGGTGGTAGATCTACTTCATAAGTGAACAGACTAACTTCAAATTATTGATTAAAATTGTTATTTTTCGATGTGGTGAACTCTAAGAATTTTGTTCAAATTAACGCATTTAGGTGTTGCGTTAAAATTTTTAATCGCAATTTTATTTTGACGCGTTAATCGCAAATTAACGCAGTTTAATCAGCAGCCCTAATATATATATATATATATATTCTTTGTTTCTTAGAATTGTGCATTTTTTAAAACTTTTTTTTTAATCAATTTTTGTATTAAAACAAATTTAATTTTTATACACCATACTTACCTATGTATTAAACTTAGTCTCACCTATATTAATATGGATATTTCACTGTAAATTTGCTACATTTTATAGCATTACTACTGCATTTTGTAATTATTATTAATTTGCCATTAAAAAAGATTGCTTTCTATGTGAGATTACTTCTTGATATTCGCCTATGATGGTTTTCGTGAACTTTGTGATTTACCTTTTATCTAGTCTTTGTACTAATGTGTGCTTCATTATATAGATCTGTTTATGAAATTTTTTGCATTTTCTCAGTTAAAGATTATAATTCAATCAGCGAATTTGTAATATGTATTTTTCAGATTTTTTTCTGTTTAAGACATTTAAAAGCTGCGATGTGATCCAAGTTTTCGGCTAAAGATCTGATGTACTTTATTGATACACATTTTTAGATTTCAAGTGAAAAATTGTATCTTTGGTAATGAAGCCTTAAACTAAAGCTTTTTATAATGAATGGTTATTAAAAACAAAAATGAGAGGATATGAATTTTCAAAGCACTGTTTATTATTAAGCTGTGCTTTAAATGAAATACCATTCTAGTAATACTTGTATAACTTTGTCGCCCACAAATATACTCATTTATTTTTTTCTTGTAATTTTTATGTTAGAAATATGCTTTATATTTTAGATTTTAAAACCTTTCATCAATAATGGTTTTTTTTGATGTGGTTGTCCCTAATGTAACACGTAATGTATATTAAGCAGAATGTGTGTCCTCATTTCGGCTAGTACTTCTCACGAAAATTAATTTGGGGATTTTCACCTAACCTGTTATTAAAAAAATACTATTTTGGTTGAGAGTAACTGAACCATTATTTTATTTTTAAAAGTGAGACTCAAAAGTCACTGAGAAGGTTTAGGATGCAGTTTACTTCTCCTTAGACCAGACTTACATTTCTACTATTTATATACCATCCAGTGTTTTATCTTGTATTTTTAAAATTAACTTTTTTTTTTAATCAGATGCAAATGTTGAAAGTTTGATTATTTTTTTAAATTTTACTGTTTAAACATAACTAGATGTGTTATTAGTATTTAAAGCTTTCGTAAAACTACCTCATTACATGAAAAATCAGTTTTTAAGTAATATTTATGTTCTTAATACTTTTAAAGCAAAATGATAGCATTGAGAATTCGTTGCTCAAAATCCCCATTTTTTTACTATTGATGTAATTGAAAATGTCCCAGGATACAGGAGAGACCATAAACCATTAAATGGCAAAAATTAACACCTAGTTGAATGACTGTTTATAGTATGAAATAAAACTAATGCACATTCTGTTCAACATACATTATGTGATGTAGATGGTCCTTTTTTTTTCATAAAGATAACCATGTAACATGCTCAAATAACCATTTTTCTTATTATAAGGCACACTTTTTTTTACTAAAAGTTGGCAGGAAAATGAGGGTTTGTCTTTTAGTCTGAGTGCTTTTTAGCAAGGCCATATTATGCTTTTTTTATTTTCTTGTTTTCTTGTTACAGGGTGTTTCTTATGATCAGGTTTTTATTTATTTTATAGCCCAGCACAAATAACTTGATTGGAAATCATGAGTTGAGTAGTGAGTCAGTTTACTGGCTGCTCTTCATTATTTCATTTCAGACTATTGGATTTCTGTAAACCTTTATTTATTTACCTTGTTTTGATGTGTTTCTCTCTTATTAACTGTGATTGATAACTGAACAAATTCATGAAGATATTACTTAAAACTAGTGAGGTATTTGTAATTTTAATTGCTTTTACATGTAGTTAGTTTACAACATCAGACATGACATATATATGTTATTATTTTTCTCATACTATGATGAAAAAGCACTAGCTCAAGGGTGGGCACCCACGCTATTGACGATAGACTCATTCCTGTTTTTCATATAACCAGAAATATTTTTTTTTTAAAATCAGCACCTTCATCATTTGAACAAGATTTAAGGATAAAGTAATGCAGTATAAAAATATTTGAATTGCTCAAAACCCTTTTAAATGTAAGTTGTATTTATATGTATTAAATGAACAAATAATACTCGTGCTCCGCACTTTAACCTACTGCCCTTATCTTGACCTAGGCTATGTATCTCTGTAGTAAATTTATTATAGTCATCAAATAATGATCTTTTGGGTACAAGTTTTTTGTTTATCTTTTTTTATTTTTTTGATGCACTAGTTATGCAAGTGAAAATTTCACCTATTTTTAGTTACTAAATGTTAGGTATAAAGTTTTTTTTCAAAAGCTTCCTCCAATATAAAATTTATATTTGTAAAAGCTCGAATCAGTCCATGGATAATAATTTAGTTGTATTACTTGATTTAATTTTTTTCTTTTTTTATATCAACATTATGCTTCTCAGTCTGTAAAAGTTTCAGTCCCTCAAAAATGTTTAGGATAATAAATGGTTGATGATTCAGTACAGATGCTTAGCAGCAAGTATTGACCTCATGTCATGTGTAAATTATTTCAATGAAAAATTCTAGCATAAAAACAGGTCCCTTTGGCTGTTGAGTCTTTACCATGGTGATTCTCTTTTAGCCTTTGTTTCGTCATTAAATATGTTTGATGATATTTCAATCTCATTGTTATTATGCTAGGTAAAAGAAAGGATTAATTGTTGATGTAGTCTTTGAGGAATTTCTTTTGTTAAGCAGCAGTATATCATTTAATTGTCGGTGTAGTCTATGGGGGAATTTTTGTTGTTAACCTGTAGTATATCGTTTTTATAGATAATGACAAGGTTACCCAGATTCTCAATTGTTAAATTTAATTCTAATCCCCCACCCCCCCCAAACCATCTTATTAAAATCAGCACAGTATGTAAACTTTCATCACATCTAACAAATGGATTTGAAGTATAAATATATAAGTGTAAAATCTATTATTTAACATTACTTTTATTCACAAAACCTTTAGCACCTATTGGACAACTTCTTCAATGTGTCAGCACAACTTTTGAGAAACTTTGGTACATGATTAGCTTTGGCTTATAATATTTTCAAACATTTTGGCAGCAGTTGTTGATAAAATTTATATTTAAAGATTAGATACTCATGTCCTTTTTCAGTCATAATTTTTCTAGTTGTTTTGTTTTTTTTATTTAAATTCTGTTGAAGAATTCTAATTATAAAATGATAATGGTAGCTTCTATTGTTTACGTCATAAATAAGAAACATTTATTTATTATTCCCATGAAATAATTTTAAAATTTTCTTTTTTTATTGTCAATGTGGCCTTATTTGTTGTAATTCTTTATACAGCCAGTATAACAGTTTGTACATTTTTTTAGTATATGCTCAGCCCTTACCTACCTGTTTATCCCCCCCTTCCCCCCCCCCCCAGGTTATTTATTTATTTATACTTTTGATAGCTGTCTGGATTTTACTGTTTCCACTAAATTTTATTTTTGAGATGCTCATATAATAAACACAATTAACTACAAAAATTACACATTGTGAACAGCAGATGTCTGTACTTGGTAAGATTAATTAGATGCAGTGGCGTCACTAGGGGGGTGCGGACCGCACCAGGTGACACCCTCACGAGGGGTGACACCCAAATGCAAAATATCTAGTTTTAGGTCTATATTCTTATTTTGTAATTTAAAATAATTCAAAGCCGTATTTAATTTTTATAAATAAATAAAAATATCTCCTATTATTAACAGACACTGTGTACTTTTTATTATTAATTATTTTACGCACTGGCTCCGGATACGTCTAAGATGAACTCTTATGATTTAAAGCTATTTTCTTTTCGCGGGAAATTGCATAACCGAGCAATTTTTTTCGATTATATATTAAAATTGTAGCTGGCAGAGTGGGTTAATCGTTTGGCCGTGACCCATTTATTGCTAACTATATGCGGGTTCGATTCCTCTCAGAGACGTATATTTTTTTTTTCAGATTTTTTTTTCAGGATTAGGGTTAGGGATAGGGTTAGGTGTGGAGCAATATCTATTGATGGTCCCCGAAAAAAATATATCTCCCATTATTAACAGTAAATGACGTCATCAATGTCTGCAGTAAATAAGAGTTCTCATTCATTCTGTTTGCTGACGTCATCAAAGTTTGCTAGACGTATCCCGAAAAAAAAATACGTAGTACGTCTTAGACGTATCCAGAGCCAGTGCGTTATTTCAATGAAATTATTGGTATACTTACACTGACCTATAGATATCAATTATCGCTACAATCCTGACCTCGGAAACGGAAAAAAAAAATAAAGTCGCGCATGCGCACATATATACGGTATCTGGGAAAAATATGGAGACCGGGGGTGTCATGTAGAGGGGTGACACCATGAGTTACCGCACCGGGTGACACCAACCCTTGTGACGCCACATAACCCTTTAATAATAGTTTTATATACTGGTATCTTCTGAGGACAACTAGCAACTTAAATAAGTTAATAAAATAACATTGACTTCTGACTTCATTTTTATACATATGTATAATAAAATAATAAAGTACAAACTCCGTGATTTCTGATTGATTTTATTTAATTAGCAAATTTACTTTTAGCAAATTAATTTTATTTAAATTGAATGAATAATTGCGACTGTTGTTGTTGGTAGATCTGTTCTTTGTTTTCAATATTTTATAAGAAATATCACAAATAGCTATAAGCTATATTCGTGCATCTTTGTCGTTCTTACCGGGTTTATGATTTCAACAAACAGTATAATAATATAATCGAATTATTGACAAATGGTCCAACCATATTTATAACAGAATCAGAAATTGCTCAGCCTCAATACATTTTTATCCATTAAAACGCTTTACTATTTAAATTATTTTGCAAAACTGCAACATTATATGCATAATTGAAACGTAGTTAAAATTATATATTTCTAATTAATAGCTAAACAATCGGTACTAAATGCACCATTCCAGATATGGAACTGCAAAGTTTCTTGGGGAGGGACTCACTGGGGTCCCCTTGCCGCCAACCCTCTCCGTTCGCAAGCTTTCGGCGCTTCGCGCCTCCATTTCGCCCCCCCACCGAACATTTCTTCTACTCCACTGGGGGCGGATTTAGGGAAAGGGGCCGGGGACCTTCCCCACTTTATCGCAAGTTTAGGTAATACATCATTAAATTATCCAAATATTTTTTGTTCAGATTAATTTTTCATATTAGAAAACAGTTTTGCCTCCCAGTTAATATTTTGCCCCCTGTCAAAGTTGCCTAGTCCACCCCTGCCCCAGGATGTTCTTCGGCAAACCCCCGAAAATGTCTTCGCCCAGTCGTATTTCCTGGCTGCAGGTATGTAGTAAGGTTACGTAACAACATAGGGTACATGTATTTGGTTACGTGCACCAAATAAAGTACATGTGTTGATTATGTACGCAACATCAGGGGTATTATTGTTTTTGTTGCGTACACATAGGGTTCGAAAATTACGCGTAAGATTGGCGCGCGTAATTTACGCTAATATACGCGTAAGTTACGCGTAAGTTGCATAAAATTACGCGTACCATTATGCCCAATTTCTTGAAAATTTATGTTCCTTTTATTTGCTCACGCTCACTGATTGCTAGTAGGTGTATTTTTAATAATGTTTCGAAAGATTTTACTTGTAATTTACCGGACATACTAATTTGCCCGTCGTCCACGTATTTCGTGATGTACTTACTGCATCAGCGGCGGCCATCTTTGGCTGAAATTGTACCGTCTAATACGGTCAACGCGGGGCGGGTGCAATGCGCCGCGAAATACGGCCGCCGCAGGTGCCAGACTACGCAAACGACAACACGCGATCAACGCTGGTGCAATCCGCAGCGAAATACAGACGACGTGGTACAATACGCAGCGTAATACGGCCGACACGCGATCGACGGAAGCACTATACACAGTAAAATGTTTTCTATACGTTTCATGACATTTGGAACATATAGATAATCAAATGCGTACCAGGGTGAGGTGGGAGGGGGAGGGCTGGGAGGCTGCACTCCCCCCAAATGTTATTGCTGACAGTAACTCATAAAGGTGACAAATATGTACCTTTAAAAACTTATGGACAACCCCCCCCCCCCCCCAAAAAAAAAATCCTGGGTACCGTACTGTATAGATAATGTTTAAAAAAAAACATTTTTTTTTTTGGATTTTTTTATTTTATAACCTCCCCGTTTAGCTTGCGGCCGCTTGCCATACAGTTTCCTTATTGAAAATATTAATTTTTATTATGTTTACTGAAACGATTAAAAACAAACAATATACTTTGCGGTTTACGCTGTTTTACCAAACTAATACTTCCGGTTTAGGCTTGTGGCCGGACGTGGTACTCCTAATCATAAGTTAATTAATCACCTCTGTTAACACAACAAATTGCGACAGAAACAATTAAAAATGGCATTGAAATATTACATTTTTTAAATTACCGTAATTTACGCGTAATTTTCAAAATTACAGTACCGTAAATTACGCGCGTAATTTACATTAACCCGCGTAACGTTCCGCGACTTCAGACCCTACGTACACAACATAGGGTACATGTATTAGGTTACGTACACAACATACGGTACATATGTTTGGTTATGTACACAACATATGGTACATGCATTTGGTTATGTACCTAACATATGGTATGTAATTTGGTTATGTACATAACATAGATAATGTTAATGACCACCTTTAAAAAGGATAGGATTTTTTATTTTTTTATTTCGTTGTTAAATATATATACATGATGTCATGTACAGATGGTGCGTGTGTGTGGTAGGTGAGAATGGTGTTTATTAGGGAACGACTGATATGCCTTTTTACCATTAATTCCGGAAATGCCGATATTTTTTCCATTTTTTGCCGATACGATATACAAATGTTGGCTATTAATGAAGGTGTCTTGCAGATGATTGAAGGAACAAAAGATTTAAAAAGTAGACCGGAATATCGAAGTCAAACACAAACCATGCCTGCATAATGTCAGAAATCTACATGTTTATTATTTAAAATTAAACTTATAACAAACAATTGTTGTTTTAGTTTTTACTTGTACACAAATGAAAAGTAAGATAAAGTTGTAAATAATTAATGTCAAAATAAAGAAGTGTTGTCCTAGTTGATGATATTTTAGAAGAATAGTTAGTGTTGTCCTAGCTGATGATATTTTAGAAGAATAGTTAGTGTTGTCCTAGCTGATGATATTTTAGAAGAATTGTTTCTAACGCCTTACCAAAAGTGTTGTCCTAGCTGATGATATTTTAGAAGAATAGTTTCTAATCACTCTACTTGTAATCCTTCACTTTGATGCACATTTTCGTAGTTAACCAGTAGAATAAAAAAAAAGGGTGAAGTATATGGGTGTTAATGATCACCTGTCACACCATTGGACTGATCATAACTTCTCATGTTGCAATATTGTCGTTGTGTATAACTTTGATGTTGTTTTTTTCCTCTTTTTAAATACATGCTTTTATCGTGTTATTGGTTATTTTTTCTAACGGCCGTCAAAGTGTAGAAAAAAAGAGAGAGAGAGTTCATAGAGAGTGAGATTAGAATGAGTTCAACCTTTAAGTGACTCATTGACGGCGAGTGTGTGTGTGTGTGTGCAAATTGAATTTACGTCTTTTTTTATAAGTATTTTTTTTTAATTGGAATGTATTTTTCGCAAGTGTAAGCAATCTGTGACGAACTCTGACGCTTCTCATTAAAGTAGTAAAGTTCCCCTATGCTAAGCGCAGCCCGAAGTGTAGAATTCATATGCTACACTAACCGCGACATATTTAGGGTTTGTGTTGTTAACACGGCTCCCTGCCGCCTTCACTTCCCCGTTTAAAGCTTGGGTGGACTTGGGGGGGGGGGGACCTTCATCAGAACCGGGAAAAATTTCGTGGTTCTCACTAAGGTTCGAACCCGAGACCCTCTCGGTAAGTCGCGCGCTTTACACCCCTCCAGCCAGGAGCGGATTTGGGAGGGGGGGTGGGCTTCCCCTACCCCCCCCCCCCACGTTTCCGCAAGTTTAAGTAAAACATCATTAAATTATCGAAATATTTTTTGTTCTAAGACCAATTTTCAACAATGAAAACAGTTTTGCCCGCCCCCCCCGGGGGGTCAAAGTTTCGCCCCCCCCTCCCGTCAAAGTTGTCTAGATCCGCCCCTGCCTTCAGCTTATTATCCCCGCTTATCTCCAGTTCACCATTTACCATTTATAATATCCGATCTAGGAAAAAAAAAGATGTTAACGTTCATCGGGGAGATTGTTTGCTTGGCGCAGTCAGGGGTTGTTCTTAGGTGTACCTGGATGCTTCATACAGAGACTTCCATCCATGTTGGCCGTGGGGGGGGGGTAGGGGAAGGGGGAGAGGGGCTATCTAGTTAAAAAGTATCTGATGGGGAATCTCTTTGCAACAGAAATAAAATGACTTAATACTTATTGTGAATCAATTAACGGTCTGAACCTGTTAATAAGACTTGTTTCTGGAATACACAAAAAAACTATATATGCCGTCCAGTGCCGTAGCGAGCTTAACTCGCGCCTGGGGCACAATACCTTTTTAGAGCCACCCCACCCCCACCCACCATTCAAAAACCACACAATATTATATGTAAAATATACCATTTGGCGCCCCTTTGTGAGTAACGCCCGGGGTATGATGACCCCCCTTGCCCGCGCCCTTCCCCACTACGCCACTGATGCCGTCCATTGGAAAAGAAAAAAAAGAAATGTGTAAGTTTAAACCTGTTACTGTACTAACGCTGCTCACACATTCTTATTCATTCTATTTACCTAACACACTGGTTTGCCCGTGGGACCACAATGCTCAGATGGCGGTATGTACGGTATATTTTACATGAAACAATTCACACGTCAATTCTACTGAATCAAGGGACAATTTATATTCAACTCCGCGATGTTCGTAATAATAAATATAAAAAATAAATTATGTAACTGTAATAATTATATTTGGCTGTAATAACTAAATTTCTCGGCCAAATATAATTATTACAGCCAAATATAATTAAAATGTACCTATGGCAGTATCATTTTTTAGAATGTATGTAAAGGAAACTTTGTTTCTTATTATTTGTTTGGGGATGTCCTGACATTAACGCAATCTAGTTATATTTCTTTTTTTGTTGTTGTTATTCTTTTAATACAGTTATAATTTAAAAATATAATTTAAAAAAAAAAAAGTTTCCACTGTTACTTCTCAGAGACACATATCGAGAACAACTCTATTGTTTATGTTCAAATTGTTGCTTATCATCTTGTATTCCAGTTGACGATAAACACACATGGATCATTCCAAAGCAATTTTTTTTAAAATTACAATGCGGCTCATCAGTGTGGTGTGGTCCCTACGTTAAATACTTAACATAAATGGTCAAATCACAAAGTCACCGTACTCATGTGGGACCCCTGTCAAGTGCGTTAAGGCATTCATGAGCCCGAGATGACATCAGCTCATTTTGGACCCGATGATAACACAAAACGATGCCCCCTTTAGTCACACGCTCCCAACAACTGGCAAGACATTTAACAACAGATTACTGAATTCAACAGGGCTCATAAAGACAGTTACGATAGACAGTTGGTAGGACCGCCCGCACTCATTTGTGGCAGCCATGCATGATTTCTTCCAACATTTAAGGGCCTTATGGTACTGCCCACCTCATGCACAGCAGTCGTTATTATTATTTTTATTATGTTTTATTAGTTAATTTCTTAATAAATATTACAGGTTACCGCAATACTTAACTGGCAGTATAATTAAACGGAGAAATAATATGAGCTCAAAATTAAAAAATTCGATATAAAGAAAATAAAGATAATTGATATTTAAAGTAGAATTAAAAAAAAAAAACAACAACAAATAAAAGTAATGCACTAAGTGGGTTTAAGTTTTTTAAACTACTTACAGCGAGTGTTTCTGGAAAATGAAGGGCTGCCTTCTTGGAGTCTCACACTTTCGGCCACAGACTGAGCTTTTCCCAGTCGACATGTCCAATACGGTCCTGTTGATTTTATATAGCTGCCAAGTGGCCATAAATTTATATTCGAGAGATAACGCGTGGTCTGGAAAATGGACGAAATGACTATTATATGTAAAATAAATACCACGTTGACAATGTAGGCCTTAGCAGTAATTTTTTGTCATTTTAAGTATTTGCGTAATATAAAACCTATAAGAAATTCCACACTTAAAACCATAATATAAAAAAAATGTAATAAAATATTTCTTCCGTTGCTCCCGCCCCCTCATAATCCAATATTTAATATTGGCCTGCTTCGTGTAGTCCATGAATAGCACATTTGTTTCTTGTTTCTGATAATGGCAGAGTTGTTTATTTAACAAAACTTTTTGTTTTGAAGAGTTCTATTTTTTTCCTCCATGCGTCAGCTACATGAAGAAATCTTAATTAAGAACTGACGAATAGTGTTTTAACCAAGGAGAACATTGACAACGAACTGGGAAAGCCATTGACTTATGAAGGAGATCATATAAAAAAATGAAGTAATTTAGCTCTTGACCTATCAAAATAGGGTCAAAATACAACGAAACAAGCATATGGCTCTAGCACACCCCCCCCATATCTCAAGTAAGGGAGTGGGGCTACATGATCGATTTCAGTGGCTCCGGGGCCAAAAATTATGGTTTGTCAATGTGCTATGAAATGACTTGGCTGCTGTAGGGGAAAGATGCCCCCCCCCCCCAAACTCGAATTCGCTTGCAATTGCCTTATTTACATAATTTAGTCTTGTTGTCCAATATTATAATACATAACTCTCTCTCTCTCTCTCTCTCTCTCTCTCTCTCTCCCACTCTCTTGTAATTCTCTCAGTTTAGATATGTGAGTTGAAACTTAAGTTTCATAGATCCCCCCCCGCCCCATCCCATGAAATCAAACTCACTGTGTTCCTCAGCATAAAGGGAACTGCCTAACAGACCAATGACAACCAAGATACCCAACTGGTCCACCCCTGTGGTCCGACAGCACTCAAATAGAAATTAACTTTCATGAGCAGAAATTGTTTTCGGGCATCTTGGAAGATCAATAGGTAATGATAACCTGTTTCAATAAATTTCATGACCTACTTATTTCCCTGGAAGATCTGTTTTTGGCAGAAGACGGTATGATTTGGTTTCTGGAATTAAATTTTTTCTTTCTTTCTTTCTTTCTTCTGATGTCTAAAAATTTTTTAACGCAGCAGATTGCAAAAAATAAAGTTATTTCATCGTATATTACTGAAACAAAAAATAAGGGGGGGCTGACGTGTATTTGGGCTGCGCTCCTTGCGACGGCCCTGAACAGCACATTGTTACCTGAGGTACAGACAAAAAATATCCCTGATGCCGTTCCGCATTTCCGTTATAAATTAATAGAAAAAAAACCTGACTCAAAGTGATCCTGTGGCAGTGTGGCAGAGGGCTCGACTATTAGCCAAAACGTCTCGGATTCGAGCCCCGGTGAATGCCTGAACTAGTATAGTGTTCGATCGATGGCCCGAAGTCCACCCAACTCACTAAATGGGTATCCGATATTTATTGGATAAAGTAAAGGCAGCTGGGGCATTATACTATTCACACTTTCCCCGTAGAATAGGCTACATAAACTGATGAACTTGATTTGAACCCGATGGTCTGCATATGATTTGTAAGGCAAACACAACTTTTACTTTATAAGGGGAAGCTTTACTTTTTTTTTACATGGGAGCCCGCACCAAACTAAGCCAATATCGACCGCCATGGATACACAATGCTGGTGCAAATTATGTCAGAACATTACAACATTAGTGGGACGGATGGCCGAGTGGTGTAGATATTCGACTGTCGACCTGAGAGTCCTGGGCTCGATCCTCGGTGAGAACCATGGAAATTTTTTCGGGTGAAAGTTGTTACAAGGTCGTCCCACAAGTCCACCCAGCTTTAAATGGGTACCTGACTTAAGTTGGGGAAGTAAAGGCGGCTGGGCGTTGTGCTAACCACTTAATCTCTTTATATGCCGAGGTTATAGAAACAGATGAATTCTACACTTCATCTGCCCCGATGGCCCGTTTGGGTTAAGGGAAATTTTATTACAACATTGGTGTTGGTTTCTTCTTCAAGTATTCTTGGCATAATATAGGGAAAAACAAATGGATGGAAAGTAATGTAGAATAGTTATATAACTCTGTACTTTATCCCACTATTTTAGCGACCTTCGTTTTGAAATGTTCGACTCATCAATGCGGTAATAGAAGCAAGGTGAATACCCCTAAAGTCAATACTAGGTAGAGACTTTCATAAAGCAATGCAAAATAATAATAAATATGAATACTTAAAAGGGTTATAAAACATAATACGGGTGTAGGCTAATAAAATCGCTTATCAAGAGTTGAACAAAATGTCAGTATTCCGCAGATTTATTGATATATAAAAATATTTTTTATAAATTAGATGTCATCTGAATTTTTATATATATATATATATATATATATATATATATATATATATATTCCTAGGAATCTTGCATGCTAGTCATACAATCATCTTTGATAGTTTTCCCTTTGTGACACCTGTCATAGAAGTTTTGTAACAGCGTTTTGCCGCCCTATACCGGGCAAAACCAGTTTGTTGTGGGTCAGAGCAGCTATTTTAAATATGGATATTACGCAACCGCATAATGCGCCCCCCCCTCCACGCTACACCACCAACTAACTACAAAATAGTTCAAGATGGCAGTGATTGGCTAAAAAAAGTAAATAAAAAAAAATAAGAATGGCTCTTGTAAGTGGGGGCGGGGGGGGGGAGGGGGTGTTGTGCGACAGCAACTCCAAAAAAAAAGGGTAAACAGTGGGAGGTGATACACTCGTGTGAATTATGGTTTACAACGGGGCTAGATTTAAAGACCACGAAGGAACCATGGAAGCCACAGGAAACTGTCTGTGGGATGACCCCCCCTCCCCATTTCATAGAAAGGTGGGTGGTCAGCTTGTAATTTTTGTCTGTGATAGAACTTGTAGCCCGACATTTAACCAAAATAAAATAAATAAATGTAATCAACAATAAATTTAATAACATCACAAAAGAAAGGAGTTGTGGGGGTGTCTGTCTCATAACTAGATGGAGGTTGTCCAGAATTTGTTATGCATTTTTATGATGAGTAAAACCGACAGAAGGTAATATATATATATATATATATATATATATATATATATATATATATATATATATATATATATATATATATATATATATATATATAATGATTTTGCCAAGTTATGAAAATAATCTAGTTGTTTTTAATGGTTATGAGTACTATAAGAAAGTTTTTTTTAAAGTAAAATACAACTCATATTTCCGCTTATATATATATTAGGAAAATATAAAGGCTATATGATTTTTAAAGCTCTGTAGGCTTCCTTGGCTAGTTTGATAAAAAAACAACTCATTTTGAGATAGGTCTAATTATTATGAGGAAAAAAAAAGTAAGAGATGCACTACCGGTAATTTGTAGCCTAGGCTATTTCTTTTTTTGGAAAATAAAATTCGTCAACCTTAATATTAATCTGTTTCAATAAAGTGAGTGTGTATTCTATACATTTATGGCAATAAGTGTGGGTTAAGTGAGTAAAATCACATTTTCTTTTAAAATAATTAATCATTTTCCACGCTCGAGTAAAACATTAGTTTGTGCCCAAACTGGTATTTTTCATATTTTGTGAAGATTGCCAGGATTTTTTGTAAACAACCGTCGTTTACGGACGCCTTGATTGACTTAGATTCCGATTGCTGTGATAATAAATTAGCCGGACGTAAAATGCTTCATTTTAATGTCGAATGTTTAATATTTTATTTATTGAGCATTATTTTAACCATTCATACAGTTTTAGGTGGGGGAGATATGAAGAAATTAAGAGAAGAGTTGGAGAAAAAGGCTAGAGAACAAGGCATCGATCCAAACAACTTGAAAAAGGGTGAATCGTTGATGATACCCCCTGAATTAACGGACGAAGAAGAAGGTTCACGTCATATGCCTGACATTCATAGATGTGATGGTTGTACAGCTGTTGCTTATCAGGTGAACGTTTATTTCAACCAGCCGTCAAAGTTTAAATTACTTTTGGCAGCAATGTGCTAAGTAATTGATTGTTAACGTCCCTCCATGATTTTGCACATATGTCTGTCCACATTATTTGTACTCATGTGCATAGCAGTGGCTCAAAGTTTATTAATTTAAAATTACTATTATTGGTTTATTGTATGTTTCGCACAAGAAAATTTTTTATAGTTGTTTCTTTATTTCATTAAAATGAATCATGTCTAGCATGTATACTTCATTAAAATGAATCATGTCTAGCATGTAAACGTAAGGAAAAATACTAATATTAAATATACCAAATTCTTGACCAAAACGAATGTTTTACTATTTACAAAAAATCTATTCCTTTGATTATTATTGACTAAAAAAAAACTGCTGTGATTAGAAATTAAAATAAATTCACCAGGTAAATGGAAGTAGTAAATATACTGTATTGAAATAATTAAATTAGCTCCTAGAAGTGGTCTGCATTCAGCCATTCTTAAATCTAAGATAATCAGTTACTTTTAAATCTATTAATTCTTTTCATTCTGCACAGCCACAACCTGCTCTTGTAGCTGAATGTTTTGGGCCTTGACATAGTTGGCAAATTAATCAATTTGAAGGCTAAAAAAAATGTATTTATTTTACTTCAATACTCCACCTTTCTAAAACAAGCAAAAAAAACCAACAACATTGTATATTCACATTTCATTTTTTAGCTGTCCTATTAAGTGAATTTGACTAAAGAACACTAAGCATAACTTTAGCATTTTTCGTTTGTGGTTAGTAGACGGATATTTTATCTTGCCAGTTGAATTTCATTGATTTGAATCATCACAAGCATTCAACACTTACTCCTGAGTTCAATAGCTTTTCCTAACACCTTGAAATATAAGTCATGCTTATTAGTCTTAAAACTTTGTGCAGTATACCTGCAATCTGGGTCTCACACTTGTGTTGTTGACTGTCTGCTTATGAAGTATTCACAGCAAAACCATGCAACCTGGGGCTCATGTAAGTTTCTTCCACCCTGACCCCCAGACCTACTAAAGTCCGGCCTGCTTGTTGCTATCTTGAATATCTCAATGCTTTGAGGATTTAAAAAAAAAAAATCAATATGGACATATCCCAGCGGGGAGGGAGGGTGTTTGTCCATTGTTTTCGAATTGTAAAGAAAGTAATATTCCCTTAGCCCTAACGGACCATCGGGGCAGATGAAGTGTAGAATTCATCTGTTTCTATAACCTCGGCATATGAAGGGATTGTGTGGTTAGCACAACGCCCAGCTGCCTTTACTTCCCCAACTTAAGTCAGGTACCCATTTAAAGCTGGGTGGTCTTGTGGGACGACTTTGCATCGAATTTCACCTGGAAAAATTCCATGGGCGTCACCGAGGATTGTACCCAGGACTCTCAGGTCGACAGTCGAGTATCCACACCATTCGGCCATCCGTCCCACTTTTCGAATTGTATTTATATTTATTTATTTTGAGGAAATCAAAACAATAAACAGTCTATTTTAACATTTTCTTTATATTGAAATAAATATCAGGTTAAGTGTCATGTATGTACAAAAGAAGATATCTAGTTATATTTATAATTTTTGTCAGAAGTAATCATCTCTCACCCTTGATATTGATTTATACCTTTGTTTTTTTTCCCCCACCACTAGTTTGAGAAAGCATTTACTAAAGCCCTCAAGCATGTTAAAAAAGGTCAGTCTCTTTCTCTGGCTGATGTCTTGGACGTCTCTGACTTAGTCTGTGACAAAAGATTAAAAGAGTAAGTTTGTTTTAAAGTATTAATGTTGTGATATAAATTTTATACAAAGGTATATCAGATCAGAATTAAATCAGTTCAATTCTATTTTGTTTGATCTGTGAATAATTTCTTTCTTGTATCAGTCAAATTAAATGAATTGATTCATTATGGGCTCCTTATAAACTCTTTTTCATAAAAAATTTTTGGCTGAAAATACTCATGATTTTAAGGCACATGTTAAATACTTGAACGGCTTATATATTTATTTGTTATTTTATGAAAAAAAAGTAACAAGACAGTATGAAAAGTTGGGCATTGGCAACAAAAAAAACAGTGAAATGAATATTGGATGTTTGAATTCCCCAGAATTATTGTCAGATTCCAAGTTTAAGCTGTGGCACTTTAAGTTTTGATGTCTCATTGTATTTGAAAATTAAATCCACTTAAGCTTTGTGCTAATTTATTTCCCTGCTTAATATATTTCCTAGCCATTATTTCGCTTCCTTTCTATAATTTTTTTTATTTTATCAAGTTTTTCAATGAACTAAACAATCCAAGTTGACAATCCTTTTTTTTTTTTTGTGTTTAACAATTAGTGGAAATTATTTTAATTAAAAAAAAAAAATAGCTTTGTATGATTTTTCTTTTTACAGATATGGCCTCAAGAATATAAACGGTGAAAAATATCTGTCTGGTGAAGGATTACCTAAAGAGTTTGAGCCCGGTATACTAGAGGCTGGAGGAAAATGGGATGCTAGGTAAAATATTTTTGAGGACAAAACACAATTATATAGTTTAAAGTTGGTTCATGGAATACTGGTTGACAAAAATATGAATAGGCTAGAGTTTTATAATCTTATCCTGACACACTTATATTTTTATTGACATTTTGGTGAAACTCTTAGTACTCTTTAAATGCATATTAAGAACTGTTCTGTGTATATAATAAAGTCCACAAATAGTGTACGCTGTATGAGATTTATTTCATGTGTGACAAAATACTGCTGAAAAAGAAAATGTTGTACGTGTTCACTGTACAGTGAGAATAAATTTCAAGTGAAAAAAACTTTCAATTCAAATATCAGCTTAATACTTTTAAACTTCAACACATATTATTTCTCATTGAGGCATGAGATGATAGTCAAAACTGGTTTTTCTTGGGGGAGAGGTTTTAAAAAACGTATATGTCTGCTTCTTGTGATAAATAATTCATTATTTTATATTTTTTAACTGGGATGTGGAAAGTCCTACTGTATTTGCTTTGTTTTAGATATCTTTTTTTTTTTATTTCCCCCACTTTTTTTTCTATGTTTAAAACTAAACAAAATACTTGTACATAATGTCTGCTGTAAAAGTCAACGTACTTAATTGTTTATGTTTGCTGATCTCATAGTTATTACATTGGCTACTTGTTTTATACCCTATCAGGCTGTCAACTTTGTGTAAAGAGCTGATTGAAATGTACGAAGAAGATGGAATTTATGATTTCTACAGAGCTAAAGGAAAGGATAAATTAGTGGTGTCTCTGTGTACGGCCTACTGCAGTCAGGATCAGTTAGAGGCCATGAAGAGTTCAAAAAAAGATGAGCTGTGAACCTGATGTAAAAAAAAAAATTTATTTCAACACAATTTTTTTCTTATATTGTTTTGACATTTGATAAAAGTTTGAAGTTTGCTTTTATAATCCGGGAAAATTTTCTGCTTTTTATCAAAACATTTTTCTGCTTTTTATCAAAACATACGTGAACAAAAGTGTTCATTTTAAATTTATGTTTTTTTACCATTTGAACCTGTGGTTGATTCAGCAGGACCGGATAAATGGTTCTAAAATTTAGCCAAAAGTCATACAAATATGTAATGTTAGTGAAGGAAATATGGTTATTGTAAAGAGAGATAAATCTTAAATTAATTCAGCTACAGTTAACAGTACATTCTGTACATGTATATGTTCAAGCTTGTAATTTTTTTTTCTCAAATGTTTTTACTTTTCAAAAAAGTCAATTTCATAGTATTTTTTTCCGCTACATAAATTGTCACAAACCACTTGAACAGATATCAAAATTATTAACAAATATGTGTAAGGTGTTGATCTTCAATTAACATTTTTATTTTTCGCAAACATGAATCTCAACTTTGAAATGTTATTTATTAATTAATTATTTTTTAAATAATATTTTTATCCTCTGGTATAGATTAATCAATTTTGGAAAGTAGAACTTTTTCTTAGAGAAGTGAACATAACAATGATATTTAAATGTTAAAAATATTGTTTCTAGACAATTTTTACTGTGATAAATAAGTTACTTTTTAACATAATAAATAATTGAAATGTTTCTTTTTTTAAAAGTGATATAGTGTTTTTTTCTGGAGAAAATGCAGGTAATGGATCATGGTCCACTCTTTAAAAAAAATTATTTAACTCCAGTCTCACTGCTGATTTTCAGCTTATCAGAATTGTGCAGCTTCATCATCGCACAAGTTTTGAAAAGTACTTTGGGTACTTCAAGCTAAGAATAGATGTGAGATACTATTGGTTGTCATTCTAATTTAGAAATGGGTCTCATAGATGTTTGCACACTTTATTGGTGAAGTATGTTTTTTATAATGTTTTGTGTGATAAGTCTCATCAAATTATCAATTCAAATATTGATAATATAATAATTTAACTTGTGTTTTGTGATAACTATTCAAACAACGACTTTGAACTATTCATTCTCAATATTGTACATGAATGACACATTTGTACATTTTTTGAAAGAATTTTAATATTTTTCATAAATAGAACATCTTTCACAAATTGTTTCCCACATTAGCATATCTCTTCGTGATTGAATATGTTAGTGTAATTTCAAAATAAGAAAAAAATTCATACAGGATTCAGTTGTATAAGAGTTGTTATACAGTCATATCTACATGTTGGCATAGTCAAATTCTGTTAAGTCGTCTTTTGTTTAAAAAAAAAAGATTATCTCTGCGCAGAAACTTTATATATCATTTGTTTGAAAGCTTTTAACCTTATCTCTACCTCCTCATTGACGCAGAATGCTCAGTTTATATACTAAGTCTAAATATTAAAAACGTATTTCTTCATCGGTGGATGGATTTTAAGGAGGGTTGATTGCAAGTATGTTGTGATTTTTTTATGTATTGTAAATTTCCTGGTACCAACTTAAAACTTTTAAAACTACACATTTTTTTCAAGGTGTTTGAATAATGTAATTGTACATGTCAACTAGGTAGCAAGAGTTACCTGTATTTGAATGCCATTGAGTGGGGTGAATATTCTCATATGTGAGGACTTTTAGTTATAAATTTGTCACAGATAATATGTGACCAGTCAATATTTTTATGCTTGCTATGAAAGTATTGCTGTTGAACGTGAAATTTATCAGCAACATTGTTATCTGCAATATTGTTATCAGCAATCACCATACTAGACCACCTCAGTGTCATGAACGAATAATATTTTTTTCAAGCCAGGTATAAATTCATTTGTTATTCTGTCAGGACCAAAACTAAAAAGATTTGCACAGAATCTGTCTTTAAACAGTCTACATGTTGTAAACACATACATGCAGGCACGCCGAGAGGGGGGGAGCAGGGGGTCCGGCCGCCCCGACCATGTCAACTTTTTCACGACTTATTGTTTATTAAGGGGCCTGCAATGATGTCTTGCCCTGGGGCCCGTGCTGGCTCTCGGTGCCACTGCATACATGGTATAGTGGTAATCATTCATTTTGAGAACATGTCTACTAGCATTTCTCCAGAAAAGCTGTAAATGCGATACAAGATGATGATTTTTTTTTTTTCATTTCACTTTGCAATGCAGGCAGTGGAAGCGAGTAAGCTTTCATCCTATTTTACTTATTTATATTTTTTACTTGTCGCTGATGATCAAATATACAGGCAGCCAACTATTATATTTTTACAAATCAATTTCATCATGTTAGTCATGAACATTATTTGAGTACTATGAATGCCATCATGACGTGTTCTATGTTCACTATTTATTGAGAATATATTTTATCTTAATTTCAACATGAAATGCTATGTTTTTCTTTTAAGTTAATAAAAGTATTTTATCATAACAACATTGATAATAATTTTTTTTTAATAGGCATTCTATTATTACATGTGTTGTTTTGCCGTACAGATCATATTATTTTAAGGCACAGCAATTTTTGAAATTATTGATGTTTTTTGTTTTTTTGTCAAGTCCCTGAAGGAATGAGATGTTTATCCTTTAGATTCTATAAAACACAAATGGGACAGTTTTTGTGTGTGAAGTCCACGTGAGGATGAGATGAAATCTCTTAAGATCCTATAAAAACCAGTGGTCCCACCCCCTCTGGGCCGCGGAACGGTATCGGCCCGTGGATCAAATTAGTTCTGGGCCGCCCCCAAGAAACATGAAATTAATTCCATGTTATCTATTGTGATGTATTTGTCTCTCGGGATAGCGCGACTATCCATGGAGGAGAAGTTTAACCTGGAGCTGAGAGGCAGTGCCATTGCAAATGAAAACAAACTAAAACAGTGGCCCTCAACCTTTTTTGCGACTGTATCCCTAAGGGAGAGAAAATATGTTCACCGCGGGAGATATATCGGGAACTTGAGCCAAGACCTGAAAAATTTCTCTCGGTCCTCACCGGAGATCGAACCCGGTACCTTCAGGTAGACAGTCGAGCGCTTTACGGCACGACCATCCGTACCCCTTTTTTTGGTAGCACCCTTCATTCACCCACACTTTTTGCCAACAGCGTTCAACGAACAGGAAAGCGAAACAAACGAACATGCATTAATAATTTCTACACACCCGGGGAGCCCCTGACATGGGGCCCCGTGCTAATCAATGATATCAATTTGGTGATTTTTCTGAGTGAATATAGGCGGGGCATCACTGCTAATAGCTGCATTTAAAAAAAAAATATCATTAATCTTACTGCTGTTAAAAAACCTAGAACATAACGAACAGTTAAATTTAAAGCGAAATCCTGTAATTAATGAATCTCAACGTTATTTTTTTTAAACCTCCGACAGTTATAGTTTTTGGCGGGAAAAAAAACTTTTTACGTAAAACATGTAACTAAAAATACATTTTGTACATCAGTTATTTTCAGAATGATCACCGTTTCCAAACATTGTCTTTTAAAATACAACGCATATGTTAATAAAAGGAAACCTTTACAATTGCAAATTAAAATAGGTTTTTTTTTTCATTAAATCTTTTCTAACCAGTCAAATTAGACATTCTTCATCAGCAGACGTTACTGCATTGACGTCACAGTTATCAAGGCTACATAGACACCTTTTTTGTTTTTCCTTGACAGACGAGGCTCATAAATTTCAATGAGCTTCCTTCATTTTACATTTTTAGAAAAAAAAAAGTTCATCTCAAGAACGGTTCTCGTCTTGTGCAGATCTTGTTTCGAATTTATGTTTCCATATTTAAAAGATGAATAACAAAATTGTTGCCGCCGACATGATCAGTACTGAGGTATAGCTGGGTATAGCTATCACTCAGCCACCGTTTAGGTGCTGTAAGGGGGCATCGGCTGTACTTATTTTGTACACCTCTGAATACGAACTTAATATGACGCCTCTTTATACGAACTTACTTTGTATTAAAATCGTTTCAATTTAATTTCAAATCGTTCAATCTTTGAATTAATGTTTCTCCCTTTGCAAATGAAATAAAATGGATTTATCCGTTTTTGGATTAAAAACAAAATTGTACATTTGGTGTCATCTGTTCTGTACATCCATTACACTGGATGGTGTCATCTGTTGTGCACATCCATTACTCTGGATGGTGTCATCTGTTGTGTACATCCATTACACTGGATGGTGTCATCTGTTGTGTACATCCATTACACTGGATGGTGGCGTCTGTTGTGTACATCCATTACTCTGGATTGTGGCGTCTGTTGTGTACATCCATTACTCTGGATGGTGGCATCTGTTGTGCACCGGACATTTATACTGTGAGACCTTTCCATCCGAACTGATTGATTTTCAGAAAATCATTCTGAATCATACAGTCATTGCTTTGAACCTCCATGGGAATTATTAGAAAACAAACCCGTCACATGACCAGGGACGTAAAAAACATGAGGTATTTGAATATGTTTTATAAGTATTTATAAACGTTTAGACAGAGGCGGCCTCAGAATTACACCAGGCATAGGGTGGGAAAATTTGAGGGTCTACTCCGAGAGTTTCATAAGCAGGACTTGAAACAAACTTCTGTTTTAGGTAACAATAAAACAAAATATCAGGCGCAGGGTCTGGATCGGTTGCTAGTGGTGTGTGTGTGTGTATATATATATATATATATATATATATATATATATATATATGTATGTTTGATTGGTAAATGCACTACGTTGTTTGCAAATTACAAAAAAAAAAATACAACACGAAAAAAAAAGATTTAACTCAGAGGTTCTTAAACTGTGGTCCGCGGACCCCTGGGGGTCCGCGAAGCCTTTACTGGGGGGTCCGCAAAGCCATTTGAAAAAAAAATCATCGTAAAATATATACATATTAAAGTACCTAAAGTTGGGATGGGGTCCGTCACAAAAATTTTTTTCAAGTGGGGGTTTGCGGAGTACATAAGTTTAAGAACCTCTGATTTAACTTATCCTCTTCAATTGGCACAAATAACTTCGGATGCACTTTCGTTCAAAAGAGAAATGTTATAAACAGCAGAAAGATTAAAAGATGGTGTAAAGGGAAAGGAGTGAAAAAACAATAACAACACATAGAAATAAAACGCCGGACGTTCGAATTATTTCAAAGCAAGTTCGTACTCAAATGCATTTTGATACACTTAGCTTAGTTTTCAAGTTGTTCGACTCTGTGGGCCGTGTCGATTTAAGATTTTAAAAATAGGCATAGGTAACTTTCGGACAGGGGCCGATCTAAGGCCGATTTGACCGATTGGTCCGAATTGGGCCTCGCGCCTGGTAGGGGCCCCGCAATTTACATTTATATTAATAGTTATAGTTGGTATTGTAAAAAAAATATTAAAAGATGGCCTCGCAAGCGTCCGTAACGCTGGCCATGCTCTAGGGAGCCTAATTTCTCAGCAAAAGTTTGATGAGAATTTTTTTTTAACCTGTAAGAATGCCCGTTAAAGATTTCATCCACACACATACACACACACGCCTCCTAATTTGTTTTACATACAAAACTTATCATTGTATCATTCTTAAACATCTGGTTGAAGATCTCAAATGACCAATCAAACTCTTCCTTTACCTAACGCAGAGGCGGCCTGGGCAGTACCTAGGGCCTGATGCGCGAGTCTTATGCAGCCAAGCCAGCCCTGCAGGCCTTCCCTTGCTTCACACGCCAGTGAAACTCTAAAAATAAAATTTGAAAAAAAGTTAATGTCTGTAAGGTTAAAGGTCAAAGGTTTTTACTCTCTGTAATCTAACTAAAACTAAATTTAAAGAACATATTTTTTGTCAAATTCAATTTAGCTTTTTACAGTTTTCAAATATTGTAAAAATATAAACAGTTGAATAGTGTTGATTTTATATTTGAAAGGGTCCACAAAAATATTTTAATTCTAAAATGCCAAAATCCTACGAAGATCTAAATGTGACACTGAACAGGTCTGATTGTAGGAACTTGTTCTGATTGTAGGAACATGTCTGATTGTAGGAACATGTCTGATTGTAGGAACAGGTCTGATTGTAGGAACAGAACATGTCTAATTGTAGGAATAGGTCTGATTGTAGGAACAGGTCTGATTGTAGGAACAGGTCTGATTGCAGGAACATGTCTGATTTTAGGAACATTTCTGATTGTAGGAACATGTTCTGATTTTAGGAACAGGTCTGATAGTAGGAACATGTCTGATTGTAGGAACATGTTCTGATTTTAGGAACGTGTCTGATTGTAGGAATATGTTCTGATTTTAGGAACAGGTCTGACTGTAGGAATAAGTCTGATTGTAGGAACATGTCTGACTGTAGGAACATGTCTGATTGTAGGAACATGTATGATTGTAGGAACATGTATGATTGTAGGAACAGGTCTGATAGAAGAACATATTTTGTCAAACCTTCTTTCCAGATGTTGGCATTCCCCCATCGCCTTCTCCCTTATGTTAAACTCAATTTGCATGCATTGTTCTTTTACGGAACTGTTTTTTCCAGCTAGCCTATCCGGGATGTTTTTATGACTTTAATAAATTATGTTTGTTATTTTCAAAACAAACATCTGATAGTTTGACTAAATATAACATATTACTAAATACAAGAATAGATATTTTTATCGAACGTATATTTCCCGGAACTGTGACCACTTCATCCTTGTCCGAGTTTAGTTTCCCGCCTGTCAGTGACCTACTAATAAAACTGTTGTCGTCTGATGTTCGTCTGAAAACATATTTTAAGACATTTATCATCGTAACAAATTAAACTAACTACAAAATTAAAGCTAAAAAGAAAGTTTTTTTTAAAAAATTTTTTTTTTAAATGGACTATATATTTAAAATTTTATTATTTGTTCATTAAAAGGGCAGCAGGCTAAGGTAATTCATCTAAAAGTAGGAATAATAGGAAAAAAATGTCAATCAAATACACTATGAGTGAGTTTGAGTTTTATTGTAAACAACAACAACCCAGAACAGAATAACTATTGGTTTAATATTCTGGTCAATGAGTAAACGTTTCTCTGTTGTATAAAACATCCTCTCATCGTTGCAGGGGACATCAATCATCAGACTTCAGGATTCCTGTCAATCTCATGTCTTGCAACCCAACTTTCCTCTCTCTTTACCTTTTTAAAAAAAAAAATCCTAACCCCCAGATTGTCCAGGCTACATGTGTTTTCAGCGGGGAAATTTATTTATTTATTTTTAACAACGGGGCAGGTTTGTTAAGTGTATTAACAAAATTAACAACTAAAAATCAGACTTTTTATTATAACAAATAACAGTCCGTGTCAGCATCGATAGAATAGGGAATATTTCTAAATTGATTGATTAGTTTCGGTTTATTTTATAATCATCCTTTTGTCTTACACATAGGCTGTACCACAGGTCAAATAGCTGTACTGAGAATTTTAATATTTCCGGTACATTACCCCCCCCTCCCGGCCTCACTCCTCAGAGTGAAAGTCAAAAGCTTTAATATTAAAAATAAACTTTAAAAATTTTTAGCTCTTTCTTTGAGTGAGGGACAGGTGACTGATGGGGTGTAAAGCGCTAAACTTTAGACCTGAGAGCCCCCCCCCCCCATCATGAGGCCCAAGGGAATTTTTTTTTCAATGTCCTGGTGACATTTTGATTCAGAGTCACACAAGTTCCTCAAGTCTCTCAAATCCACCCAACTTTAAATGGGTTCTTGACTTAAGGTTATGGAAGTAAAAAGCGGCTGGGCCGTTGTGCTAACCACACAGTCCCTTTCATATGCCGAGTTTATAGAAACAGATGAATTCTACACTTCATCTGCCCCCCCCCCCCCGATGGCCCGCCCATTCATGGCTACGGGAACTTTACTTACTTCGTGTATTTCTTTATTTCTTTAGATTTTTAATAGATATCTATTTAATGGATGTATTTTATAATTGACATATGTACAAAATGGGGTTCATTCACTTATCACGTAATGCATTGGCACCAGGGTAAGGAAGGGGGTGCCAAAGGGTGAAACACCGTGTTCAGGTGTGGTAAAACAAGGCGCTACAGGGGGCGGGAAGTATTTTGAGTGATTTGGCCCAACATCATTTCAAAACATCTCATAACTTTCTAATGTATTACGAATGCAGATTATGTCGTGACCTAGCCACTTTAATAACCATCTTCTTTGTTCAGTAAATATTTCTAAGAAATATGCTGTGCGTTATACTTAGAAAAACTCATTGCTGGGTGTGATAAACAGTATGCCAGTTAGTACACGCAAATAATCGGAGCGCCCTATTCCTTGCTACCCCACACCCAACAATCTTCTATGTAAATAATAGCGGTGTGGGTTCTGTGTAAAATCGAAAGTAAAGAATTAATACAACAGTATTCCAGTTTAAAATACAATCATGAAAAAATCGGATCTGACCGGAACTAAAAATAACCTAGCGTGCCGATCAAGACGAAGAGGATTATAACTCTATGCAAAGGTTTAATAGCATTTATATCGTGCGGTAGTTGGTGTAACCTATCGGGCCCAAGTTGAAATCTCAAAGAGAAATTAACTTTATTTTTTTTTGAATGGAATAGATGACTCATAATTAAGTTGGACCGAGCCGTATACCAATTTTTTTATAATAATTTTTTTTTTGAAAACGGAGTTCTATTTAATTACCCTGACAATGATTAAAATGATACACCATTTGTAAAAATTATCAGTTTTTATATCTAGAACTTGGTTTATTAAAAAAAAGCTTAAACACAAAACAAAACAAAAAAAAAGATTTTCATATAATTATTTAATTTTCTAGCTCCATTATTCCTCATTCTTAAAAGTTTGTTTTTTCACCGCCATGTAATAAAGACCAGAATGGATTTTGGTTTAAATGAAAATAATATGAAATTCATTTGATACTTTCTAAAGATTTAATTAGACTGAAAGTAGCATCGGCCAAGAGAGTAAAGACTCAGAACAGATATTTAGGTCAATTTTCAGGTTCATGTTTTTACATCGGTGTTTACTTATTCAATGTATAACCTGTAAAAATCAGATTACATGTAATCCACAGAATTTTTATGGTTTAATCAGCATAATGCCGAACCCCTTTCCCCCAAATACAAATGCGCAGCGTCCAACGTCTTAATAACAATGATATAAAAAAATTAAATACTTTGCCAATAGGGGCTCCCATACTTGTAGAATCACGCCCCCCCACCCCCATTCCGAGCGCTCGCCTAGGCAGGCGGCCCCTTGCATTTCAACGGCGGTGTTCATAATTTACAGCTGAGCAGCCCCGTAGCTAAGGGGAAGAAGAAGAAAAAGAGGAAAAAATAAAGAAAAAGTAAAGGTGCTCCCTTGCTGGGTATTGGTGCCCCCCTGCTTACTTTGACCTGGCTACGGGCCTGCAGCAGAGGGAAAGCGCAGGGGTGTACTTGACATGCGTTTTTTTTTACAAGTAGCTACCGGTCCAGTGGCGTCACTAGGGTTGGTGTCACCCGGTGCGGTAACTCATGGTGTCACCCCTCTCATGACACCCCATAGACATACAGCATTCTTAGCAAAATTTATAAATATATTTACAACGACAATAGAAGAATAAATAATTGATATCTATAGGTCAGTGCAAGTATACCAATAATTTAATTAAAATAATTAATAATAAAAAGTACGCAGTGTCGGAGATATTTTTATATTTGGCATTAATTTTTTTCGAAGCCTTAAAAAGTCATTTGCTGTTAATAATCGGAGATATTTTTATTTATGTTTAAAAATTAAATACGGCTTTGAATTATTTTAAATTACAAAATAAGAATATAGGCCTAAAACTAGATATTTTGCATTTTGGTGTCACCCCTTGTGAGGGTGTCACCCGGTGCGGTCCGCACCCCCTGCACCCCCTAGTGACGCCACTGTACCGGTCTATTATGTAACAAGCTGTGTCATCAAATTATAATACGAGCGGCTGAGTGCAGAGCAGAGAGGGGGTGGGTATATATTATGGGAAAACAAAAATGGCGGGGGTGGGGGGGGGAATTATATTTAGATAGCCACGTCGTGGGGAAGAAAAGTATTTGACTCCGTCCGCTCGGTCCAGAAGTTCAGTCAGCCCAGCAAGGGGGAGGCGACCGAAGGAGAGAGACTGGAGATAAACGCGGTGTAGTTGTGAAACTTGTGTCGCACACTCATTTGAGATTTGTGTCATAGGTCAGTATGTCTATTGTGACGGCAGAGTTTTGAATTGTTTTATTTTGCTTTGAAGGATAATTGTGAACTTAGTTATTAATGACGGTTTTTTTTAGGTTTGAAAAAAAAATGCAACCCAAATGGTTTTTTTTTTTTTGCGGTCAAACTCAGGGACGCATCAATGCACGGCCCTCTCCGGGGGGCCCACACATTTGTGGCCCTGTGCTAATAATTCATTTGAGTTCTTTTCGTAGAAGTCCCAGCAGACAAGTGGGGGCTCATATCGTTGTTTAGACGGCCCTAGATTGTCTGTCGCCCATTTATTTGTCTGTCAGAGTCTGTTGGTTTTTGTCTGCATATCTGTCTGCCTGTCTCTTGTCTTTCTATCTGATGTTTACTCTTGTCTTTGCCGGTCGGTCGCCGGTCTTTTTCTTTCTTAACACCCATCACACCCTTATCGATCAAATTGATGGTATTGAAGATATAAAAAGACAAAACAAAAAACACATAAGAATTATTTCGCGAAACAATATTTTAATTATTTATGTTATCCAAATGACGGTATACATGTTGTTAAATACTATTTAGATTTTTTATTTATTTTAAATATTTACTAGGATTTATTAAAAAAGCTATTTTTTTTATCCCATCTCCAAAATATCTAGAATTGGATTAACTATCTCGTTTTGAATGACGTGGAAGCTGTTCACTGAGGAACTCCACAAACAGCCGAATCTCTGTTTTAATAAATATAAAGCCAGAGCTCTGAGCTGACCGTGGTCACTAAGGCTGGATTTGTGAACGAAAGGGTCATCGTCATCATTTTCAGTTCAGAAGCCAAATTTGTTTTCGGTGACTTAAGCCACAATGAACGTGACGGCTATGAACGGTGTGACCAGATTGACGCTGTCCTTCCTCCTATCTCTGCTGAGCGACAACATTCCAGGTAAGAGCTTTTCCAGATTTTTTGTTTAAGTCAGCTCAAATCTAAAGTATAGGATACCAATTATTTTATGCTCTCAGAATAAATAATGATAAATGTTATTAAAGCTCAGGCTAGCACTATTTTTAAAAAAGTCTAAGAGATGGTATGCTAATTTTTAAAAAAAGTCTAAGAGATGGTATGCTAATTTTTTTAAAAAGTCTAAGAGATGGTATGCTAATTTTTTTAAAAAGTCTAAGAGATGGTATGCTAATTTTTTTTAAAAGTCTAAGAGATGGTATGCTAATTTTTTTTAAAAGTCTAAGAGATGGTATGCTAATTTTTTAAAAAAAAAGTCTAAGAGATGGTATGCTAATTTTTTAAAAAAGTCTAAGAGATGGTATGATACTTTTTTTAATAAAGGGATTTTTTTCTGACGGCAACAATCAGAACATTCAATGCATCCATCCGTATCTGAAAAGTCGAATAGCTGAATGCCTAAGAAAACAACAGTATGTGTACAACAGTATGTGTACAACAGTATGTGTACAACAGTATGTGTACAACAGTATGTGTACAATATTTCAATTGTCGGGGGTTCTAGTGGACTTGAGGAGGACTCCATTAGAGGTTCTCAATAGGATATCAGTGGCGCAACCAGCATTTGTTGCGGGGGGTGGGTGTAGGAGGAGAGGGACTACCCGGATGGAACCTACTTTTCCACCAATAAAGTCGGCATCTGTCGTACTTACTTCTCGGAAAGTACGTGTATTGTATTGCTTAGGTATGGGAATTTTTTTCCTTCGTTTTGATTCATATCATAATCACAGTTTTGAGGAGAATAATTGAGAGACATCAAAATGTAGTGTTTCCCAAACCAACCAATTTGGTTTCGGGAATAGATTGTTAGGGGGGAATGGTCAACTGGGTTATTTTTTCCCCCCAGAAAAGTCATTTGACTATGTTCCCTTGTAACATTAGATAGTAAACCACTGATTAAACCGTCTGATTTACCACAATTATAATATATGAAAGAACATTATTGATGCTGCCATCAATACAGAAAGATTTTCATGATCAAAAACTTTATTTTAAACTTTTTATTATTATTATCATCCAACCCGAAAACTACCATTTTTTTTATACATAAAGATTTTTCTTAATTTAGATACTTATTATGAAAATTTTTTTTTTAAATTCAAAATAAACGATCTGTGAAGTCCCAGTAAGGATGAGATTTTCATCTCTTAGATCCTATAAACCAGTGGTTCCCGAAACTTTTTCTCGCCGCGGACCGGACTGTCAGGTAGACAGTCGAACGCTTTCCCGTACGACCGACACCCCCCCCCCCCAACCGCCCCCACCGTCCCACCGTTTACATGATCTAATAAAGTAAACGATACAATTCATTGCTTGAACAAAATTGTAAACATTGCTTCTAGAGTCAATAGTAAAACTACTATACAATACTTCTAAACACCAATATATTACGTACTATCGAACACTTCTAAACGCCAATATATTACGTACTATACAACACTTCTAAACGCCAATATATTACGTACTATACAACACTTCTAAACGCCAATATATTACGTACTATACAACACTTCTAAACGCCAATATATTACGTACTATACAACACTTCTAAACGCCAATATATTACGTAATATACAACACTTCTAAACTCCAATATATTACTTACTATACAACACTTCTAAACGCCAATATATTACGTACTAAGCAACACTTCTAAACGCCAATATATTACGTACTATACAACACTTCTAAACGTTAGATTTATTCATTATGGGTAACACTTTTCAAATACAATATAATTATTTAAAAAAAAACATTTATATTTTGATATCATTTGATTAAAACATTTTCATCATTATCAACGATTTTAAAGGTTAAATTCAGAAAGGAAATGAACTTTACGAATCTCAAGGTATTAAAAAATAAAACCGACCTTCTCTTTAATTTCCTTGTCATAAATAAAAGGGACGTGACCTACATAACTAACTTTATTATTATTATCTCCCTTCTTACTATTTGCAGGCAAGGAAACAAAATTAAAGGGCAATAACTTTATAAGTACATTCGTTTCTTTTTTTTTTCCCGCTCTCTGTTTCTTCCCTGTTGTTATTGTGGTGGTAGTAATGTTAACATAGACACAGGCTGTCGGTCAATGTTTACTGCCAGATGTTGACAAATGATGCGTTTATTTTTAGTACAATAGTGACACATACTCTTTACAATAGTGAAATATACTCTATAAATAGTGAAACATACTCTGTACAAAAGTGAATCATATCGGTACTCTATACTTACTTAGATCACGAAGTGCCGTTTTAAATTCTTTACTCAGCCAAAAAAAAAGTTGGGGCCCCTGAAAAACTCTGACGACTTGATAAAAATAGAAATACATTTTAAAACTCTGCCCCCCCCCCCCCACCATTTCCCTATGCAACATTCGGATCCCCTGACCAAGAGTTTGGGCTGCTTCACCTCTTTTGGCGGTCATTGGTATACATACAATAGAACTTAACGAAACCATTTTACATCCCCATTCCTTTGATGTCCCTATTGTTTTGAGATCTCTTCATCTTGCTCGTATCAGACAAGAAGCTACAACTATTTGAGCGGTTTTTGCAAGAGTCCATTTTACACTGACACTTGCCGAGTCTCCAATGGCCATAGAGGACAGCTGACGACGTGTGGTTTCGAACCCCGCCTCAAGTCAGCCGGCTCACACCATCACTATCACCACCATCGCCAACCCCACCGCCACAACCACCACAACCACCACCATCACAGCCAACCAACACTACCATAGGTTTCTGGTTTCGATCTTGGTTGAAAGCCAAGGAAATTTTCCCATGTCATGGTGAAAGTTTGTGAAACGTCCCTCATGCTCACCCAGCTTTAAATGGGTACCTGACTTAATTTAAGGATGTAATGGCGGCTTTTATATGCCGTGGTTACTGAAACAAATGAATTCTACACTTTATCTACCTCGATGGCCCCAGTGACGTAGCGAGCTTAACGCGCGCCCGGGGCACAATACCTTTTTAGCGCGCCTCCATTCGAAAACCATATAATATTATATGTAAAATATACCATTTGGCGCCCCTTTGTGAGTAGCGCCCAGGCATGATGCCCCCTTGCCCACCCTCGCTACGCCACTAGAAGGCCCCCCAGGGCTAAGGGAACTTTTACTCTAATAAGTGATTCCCCTCCCTCCACCACCCACAACCGACAACCCACACTAAACTATTTCAGTGGTACATCTCTGACCGTGTTCTGGTTGGATTAATTCACAGCCGACACATAGTGTACAGAACTTGTCATGTTAACTTCATCCATCAAACAACCACCTTGACCAGTTTCATGGTGCGCGCGCGCCCGAGTGTGTGTGTATTAGTTACTACCAACCGTCGTCGTGGACGTGACCTTGACCGTTAGACTTACTGACACAAATTTGACTAGACGCACTGGCAGAAGAAATTGACAGTGGACCAGGAGGGGGTGAGATTAAACTAATTTAATTTTTTTAACGTTAAATTGGATGGCCCGTTAATGCCTGGATGATTTGATGGCCCGTTAATGCCTGGAGGATTTGATGGCCGTTGATGCCTGGAGGATTTGATGGCCCGTTGATGCCTGGAGGATTTGATGGCCGTTGATGCCTGGAGGATTTGATGGCCCGTTGATGCCTGGAGGATTTGATGGCCCGTTGATGCTGGAGGATTTGATGGACAGTTGATGGCTAGATTGGATGACCCGTTGATGGCTGGAGGATTTAATGGCCCGTTAATGTCTGGAGGATTTGATGGCCCCTTGATGCCTGGAGGATTTGATGGACAGTTGATGGCTAGAGGATTGGATGACCCGTTGATGGCTGGAGGATTTGATGGCCGTTAATGTATGGAGGATTGGATGGACAGTTGATGGCTAGAGGATTGGATGCCCCGTTGATGGCTGGATTCAGTTGGAGTTCTCAATGCTGTCTCTATAATATAATAATAATAAGAACTTGTTCAGTACATATTAGGACATTGCTCTCAATGTTTTTACAGTTAAATGGTGTGAATTGCAGTTCAATCAGTTTATTGCAGTTCAATGCAGTTTATTGCAGCTCATTGCCGCATATACCACATATTGCAGTTCATTGCCATATATTGCAGGACATTGACATTTACTACAAGGTTCGATTCTTTATTCTCTAATAAAACGCAATATGATCTTTTAAGGTGTTACGTTCAGACTTAAAGATGACCATTACTTTTTTTTTTAAAACGACTGGTTAATTTAAACATAATTAACACCGCACCCCCCCCCCACACACACACAACGAGAATTTACACTGACATTGACGTTTAAAGTAAAACTAGTTGTAAACAGTGGCGTCACTAGGGGGGTGCGGGGGGTGCGGACCGCACCGGGTGACACCCTCACGAGGGGTGACACCCAAATGCAAAATATCTTGTTTTAGGCCTATATCCTTATTTTGTAATTTAAAATAATTCAAAGCCGTATTTAATTTTTTTTATAAATAAATAAAAATATCTCCGCTTATTAACAGACACTTGCGTACTTTTTATTATATGAACTCTTATAATTTAAGTTATTTTCTTTTCGCGGGAAATTGCATAACCGAGTAATTTTTTTTTTATTATATATTAAAATTGTAACCTCTATATGGGAGGGGTTTAATCGTTTGGCCGTGACACATTTTGGCTAACTATATGCGGGTTCGATTCCTCTCAGAGAGATAAATTTTTTTTTCCAGATTTTTTTTCAGGATTAGGGTTAGGGATAGGGTTAGGGTGTGGAGCAATATCTATTGATGGTCCCCGAAAAAAAAATATCTCCCATTATGGTAACAGTAAATGACGTCATCAAATAAGAGTAAATAAGAGTTCTGCATTTCATTCTGTTTACTGACGTCATCAAAGTTTGGCTAGACGTATCCGAAAAAAATACGTAGTACGTCTTAGACGTATCCGGAGCCAGTGCGCTATTTTAATGAAATTATTACACTGACCTATAGATATCAATTATCGCTAAAATCCTGACCCCGGAAACGGAAAAAAAATAATAAAGTCGCGCATGCGCACATATATACGGTCTCTGTAAAAAAAAATATGGAGACCGGGGTGTCATGAGAGGGGTGACACCATGAGTTACCGCACCGGGTGACACCAACCCTAGTGACGCCACTGGTTGTAAATACATTTTACATGCCTTTTACATGATAAAACGGTTAAAAATTGACTAACATCTGTCTCTCTCTATCGCTGCTCTAGCGCTATCTCCCTACCCCTACCACCCCTTCCGACTCCCATCCCCCCACACAATATATTTTTGAAAAAGAAAACAAAATTAACTCAGAAGGCTTTATACCAGGTTTTTTTAAATTTATTATTATTATTTAAACTATGGGAATACAAATAAATATTTTTTAGCCCTGACCTTTTAAAAGAGAAATATTGCCACCGTATCAACTGCTGCTCACTAATTAACCAGGGCGGTGTGTGTGTGTGTGTGTGTGTGTGTACACATTCTGTCTACATCGTATCTATTTATAATGTTTATTTGCACATTTAGTATGCAATTGTTGACTGAAAAATGTAACCGGCTAATGACAAGGAACACATTCTTTCTAATTTTAGAAACTCTCAAAGTTTAAACAAAAAAAAAACGCAGAGAGAGAGAGAGAGAGAGAGAGAGAGAGAGAGAGAGAGAGAGAGAGAGAGAGAGAGAGAGAGAGAGAGAGAGAGAGAGAGATTAATTAAAACAGGGTCGGTTTGTCCCAACTACATGGAATTACCTCGCCCCCTTTTTTTTTAAAACTTTATTGTTGTTCCTTATCTCCCTTGACAGTTCTTTTCGCTACCTCTTTCCCTTTGTACTAACTAAGAGATAGAAAATAGAAAAAAAATAAGAAGCCGCCAACTTAACACATTTGGTGCAATGCGCATTTAAAAGTAATAACACTGCCACACAGTCTCTTTCTGTAAAAAATTACTCTCCAATCTGAGGATCTTATTCATTAATTTTGCACTGCCCCTCCCTCCCTTCCTTCCCCACCCCTCCCCTCCAAAACAAAAAAAAAAAATCTCAAAGTCTGTGCCTAGGGTCACTTAATGTGGAGTCCCCAAACAAACTCGTAGGGCCACGGCCGGGCCCATGCTTTATGGACGGCTATGCCCACGGCTAATGCTTCATCGGCTATTGTGGGAATGATGATGAATGGGGCAACCATATCGTTGGATATATAGGTCATTGATGATGAAAGAATTGGCAACTCTTAATCAAATGAGCCCCCCCCCCCCCCCAAAAAGTGGCCTTAATTTAATGAACAACACTTTTCAAATGGTTTTTTTTTCTAACATTTGACAGGCTGTTTCTTTATACACCCACTCAGGCCCGTAGCCCCACCCCCACCGCTGCTATTGTCTGGCCCCCTGCTGTAGAATGCCTGGCCCCTGCTGTAGAATTTTCACGCTACGGGGCTGCATCCACTGCAATATTTCCAACTTCAGATTTCCTCATCGATATATGTTACCTTACAAAAACAATCCAAAAATCATCTATATATAGACGTTCGCGCCTGCGCAATAATCAACTTTTAAAATATAGCCTATGTACCTCACACTACAAAACACTGGAGACGATATTTTTTTTGGTCAATTTGATGTGAAAGTCATTTCAACAAGGAAACAATTTTTGGATAAAATTCGACTCTCCTTGTCAGTGGAGTATTAACCCAGTTTTTTTTTTTGATGGTTAAACCCGTTGGAATTCAAACTCATCGATCAAAATCAAAATAAAAAAAAAAAGGTTTGAACTGTTGCAGTGGCCACGGGGAAAAGGTGAAGTGAAAATGGAGCCACGGCTTGGATAATTTATGACGTAGCTGACTTTTGTTGGTGATGTAACTGGGTACAGTCAGTACAGTGTGGTATGACCAGGTAAACTGGGGCTAGGCCCGTTATTATACTTTTGATAGCCCTAAGTAAAGGGGGGAGGCCGCTAGGAAGAAGTATCACTCTATCCCTATGGCTGCCACGTGTGACGTGCACCCCCGGGATTAAGAAATATTTTGTGACGCAGGAGTAGACATTTTGCCTGCTTGACCTACACAATGTATTGTCATTTGATTATCTGCGCAGAGCTCTTTTTTTATATATATATATCCTGGGCTCTCATGCTGCAACCACTTTACCCTCCTTCCCTCCCAATATGGAGGGTGGGGGGGGGAGTTTTATGGTCACTTAAATGACCGTTCAATATCAACAGATTTACACTAATCGATGCATTATAAAAGATGATTGAAGACCTTTCCATTAAATTTTCACCTTGATACTCAAATTTCGATTGCGATGTTTGATGTGTCATACGTTTCATAATGATAAACTGGTGACAATGATAAACCATAATAATGATAAACTGGTGACAATGATAAACCATAATAATGATAAACTGGTGACAATGATAAACCATAATAATGATAAACTGGTGACAATGATAAACCATAATAATGATAAACTGGTGACAATGATAAACCATAATAATGATAAACTGGTGACAATGATAAACCATAATAATGATAAACTGGTGACAATGATAAACCATAATAATGATAAACTGGTGACAATGATAAACCATAATAATGATAAACTGGTGACAATGATAAACCATAATAATGATAAACTGGTGACAATGATAAACCATAATAATGATAGACCAGGCCCGTAGCGTGCGGGGGGGGGCGGGCCTCCCTGCGTTTTGTCTGCCCCCTCTGCTAAGTTGTTCTACTTAATAAAATGTATTACCTCCCCCCCCCTTCTGCTATTGCCTGGCCCCTGCAGTAGAATGCCTGGCTCCTCCTGTAGAATTTTCACGCTACGGGGCTGTGATAGACTGATGATAATGATAAACTGACGATGGAGATAAACTGGTGATATTGATAGATTAATGATTATGATAAACTGATGATGATGATATACTGATGATGATGATTAACTGATCATTATGATATTGATAAACTGGTGATAATGATAAAACCGGTGATAATGATAAACTGGTGATAATGATAAACTGGTGATAATGATAAACTGGTGATAATGATATAACCGGTGATAATGATAAACTGGTGATAATGATAAACTGGTGATAATGATAAACTGGTGATAATGATAATTTACCAGCCTTGCAGGTTGTTGCTTTTTTTTAATAAGAAATTAGTGATTAATTTTAATCTTAATTTTCGACTAGCCATGGCATCATTCGAAACAATTTCAGTATTACTTGGAGCTTGTGTAAAAAAAGATTTGAGAACTCTTCTATCATAAATTTACAGGAAGTATGTATATGGTAGTTTATGTCAAACTAAAAACGTGTGTGGGAAAAAAACCGGTATAAAAACAATAATTAAATAATTTAACACAACAATGTTTTGATTCAAGCTAGTCACGATGTGGTCACTAAAAGTGCTAATGTTTTGTTTACTTAATATCTCCGCAGGCCCGGAGGCTCCAGTCACCAGTAAACATCACTGGGCATACAAAGGACCAGAAGGTAAACAAATAACACACAAAGAAAATTAATGAATTATAATTACTATGCTAAATATAGATGAGCGTGACGTAAGACCATTGAGCCATATATAAATAGGTAGTGCACTCGCCTAGGGTATACGGCTCCAGAGGCAATACAAGATGCACCCAATTCTGTCCGGTCAATGAGCCTATTTTTGGTAAAAAATCCCCCCCCCCCAAAAAAAAAATGGAACCAAAACTAAATTCCTTAATTATTTTAAAAAGTATAATGATTGTAATATCAGTCGTTCATAGTTTTTAGAGAAATATATGGATATCCCTAAGCTTATAAGCCTGTGTGCACTTCTACAGTATCAGATTTGATAGGAATTTTACCTAATGGGCTCTTTGGTAGTGGATGTCCATTGCGGTCGTTTAGTTCACTTTCCACGAGAAAGGCCCCAATTCTTGCCAGCTCCAACAAGAAAGGCTCCAATTGTTGCCAACTCCAACAAGAAAGGCTCCAATTGTGGCCAACTCCAACAAGAAATGCTCCAATTGTGGCCAACTCCAACAAGAAAGGCTCCAATTGTGGCCAACTCCAACAAGAAAGGCACCATTTGTGGCCAACTCCAACAAGAAAGGCTCCAATTGTGGCCAACTCCAACAAGAAATGCTCCAATTGTGGCCAACTCCAACAAGAAAGGCTCCAATTGTGGCCAATTCCAACAAGAAAGGCACCAATTGTGGCAAACTCCAACAAGAAAGAACCCGATTGTTGCAAACTCCATCAAAGAAAGGCTCCAATTGTTGCCAACTCCAATCACACACTTTAACGTTATTAGAATTGTTAAATTCCATGACAGACAAACACATTTACTATACGTGTTTTATTATTTTCAATCACCAAACAGGCCCAGAAACGTGGCACGTGCATTACAAGCTATGCGCAGGGGAGAGACAGTCTCCCATCGATATCCTCCCTCTGTCCTGTGAGTACGACCCTACCCTGGAGCCGGTCATCCTGGATCATTTTGAGTACACCAGTGCCCGCACAGGTCCGTGTGTACTGAATGTGACCAACAATGGACACTCAGGTGAGACACACCCACTGGTTATATACAATATGAAAGCAGTTTAAAAACAAAAATCAAATTTGGGGTTAGGGATTTTTTGTTTTTCAAGATAAAGTATATATTAACAAACTAATGAAATTAGTGTATAAATAAATGACCTGGTCATTTAGGGTGATAGTGTCCATCCTGAGCTAGTGTTGTCACAGAGGACAATATATATATATATATATATATATATTATATATATATATATATATAATGTCTTCTAGTAATGTTGTTACCGTAGAATGGCCACTTACACATATGTATATATAAACACTATTTTAATTTTTTTTTGTGCCTGTGATGTCACAGCCATGACGTTGTCTTGTCAGATTGAAGGGAAAGGGGGGGGGCAGGGCTTGATGTGGAGAAAGGGTGGGTCTCGAACAGTTTCCTTTGTACCACGTCAGCCTAGATGTTAACCACAATTTTTACTTTTTTTTTGTCCTTTCAAATAGGCGGATGTGTCAGATTTTGTAACCATACGTTACATCGCGTTTTTTTTTTAACGTCAGTGCTGTCTATGTACCGATGGGGGGTTATGCTGTGTCTGGTGTTACTATAAATCGTCAAGAAGGAAAACACACGAAATGTTGGAGAGTTTGTTGGGGGAAAACACATCTTTGTTATCTGGGGGAGTTGTGAGGGTCAAGGGGTCGGTAGTTTCCGAGAAAACATTTTAAATCAGACATTTTTTTTTTTGGTTTTGGGGAAATATAAAGCTGGCGGTGTTTAATGAAGCGTCCAGCGTTGTAGAATTAAAATAGTCATACGAGACAGAAATACAGACAGACAGAAAGACAAAAACACAAACTTGCAGACAGAAAGACATACAGACAGAAAGACATACATACAAAAAACATACATACAGAAAGGCATAATACAGAAAGACATAATACAGAAAGATATACAGAAAGAAAGACATACAGAAAGAAAAATCATATAGATAGAAAGACATACAGAAATATAGACGAACAACTAGGCATAGTCAATGACAGATATCCTAAAGGTTGACAGACATAAAGACAGAGAGATAGAAATAGATGCAGACAGTATCTGATAGGCAGACAGACTGAATAAGAATCCATAATGATAGGTGTGTCCGTATTCAACGCATTTTGTTTTCTTTCTTCTATTGGACCCAAAAATTGACGCATGTTCGCTATTAACAGTTCACTGGACTTGACATAACGTTAACTTTACAAAAGCTTGCAAATCTGGTTTTTTTTTTTATTTAGAAATGTCCATTACATGATAGTAAACATTGTACCGGTACGATTCAGTCATATGAAGATTATCTTACTATCAATGATGTATCTGATATCAATAAATGTTAACTTTTTTTGGGAGTATACATGTATGCTCACATGTTATAAATGTCTTTCAATAATTTTGTCATCACTTATGCTCAATTCATGTTATGTTATAATCACCTGTTCTAGATTTATGTTTATTTTTTCGATAATACACATACATCATACATATGATATTCAAATACATACTTAGGCCCATCAGTTTTAAACTGCTGTTTACTGATTATTAGTTGAAGGCTTGCTAAATCTTCAAATAATGTCCATGAATTTAAGATTGCTTTGCAAATCTTCTATGTGTGTACCTAAATCTTCTGTGTGTACCTAAGTCTTCTATGTGTTTAGATAAATCTTCTATGTGTGTACCTAAATCTTCTATGTGTGTACATAAATCTTCTATGTGTGTACATAAGTCTTCTATGTGTGTACATAAATCTTCTATGTGTGTACATAAATCTTCTACGTGTGTACAAAAATCTTCTATGTGTGTACATAAATCTTCTACGTGTGCACATAAATCTATGTGTGTGTACATAAATCTTCTGTGTGTGTACATAAATCTTCTGTGTGTGTACATAAATCTTCTATGTGTGTAATAAATCTTCTATGTGTGTAATAAATCTTCTACAGCGAGCGTACGTATCAGCAGTGGCGACATGACCGTACGTGGGGGCGGGCTCCAGGGCAGTTACAAGACGTCGGAGTTTCACTTTCACTGGGGCAGCACCGATGACCTGGGCAGCGAGCACGCTGTAGACGGACACAAGTACCCTTTAGAGGTCAGTAATATAAGACCATCAATATTTTAGTTTTTTTTATATATACATTTCGAAAGAGACTGACTGAATCATTGTGTTAAACAGTGGTTATCAAACTTTTGCGAACGGCTACCCACTTAGAGACCCGTAAAGAAAGAAAAAAATAATTTGTAAATATTATCAATTAGATAATTATTAAAATTTTTTGGCGACCCATTTGAAATCATCCCATGGGTCGCGACTTGCCGCCCATACTTTGAGAGCCACTGGTGTCGAAATTCTAGACTTTAAAAAAAATATGTTCATTAAGTGATAAGAGGTGATGTCACAGTGTTGGGTGTGTGTGTGTGAGATGAGTCGGATCATGGCTATGAATGATTCACTCAATATTTCTAAACAAACTACTTTGTATCTTGATCTGTAGATGCACGTAGTGAACTATGCTGAAAAGTATGGGACTATCAGGCAAGCAATGACGAAATCAGACGGTCTCGCTGTCCTGGGAGTTCTGTTTCAGGTAAGTTACATCTAGATTTTATGAATGGCATTGGTCAGTCTGGTCCGGAGTGAAAGTGGCTGTATAGGAATATGTCCGGTGACCCAAGTTTATTATAAAAATGCTTTAAAAAAAGCGGTCGACATTTCAAGCAGTAGCGATGGAAGGGTACTGCTGGTTGAGCGGCCACACAGGGAGCCGACCTGGGAAGGGGCGTTGACCTAAGAAGGGGCGCTGAACTTGGAAGGGGCGCTGAACTAGGAAGGGGCGCTGAACTGGGAAGGGGCGCTGACCTAAGAAGGGGCGCCGACCTAAGAAGGGGCGCCAACTTAAGAAGGGGCGCTGACCTAAGAAAAGGGGGCTGACCTAAGAAGGGGCGCCGACCTAAGAAGGGGCGCTGATCTAAGAAGGGGCGCCGACCTAGGAAGGGACGCCAACCTAAGAAGGGGCACTGACCTAAGAAAAGGGGGCTGACCTAAGAAGGGGCGCCGACCTAAGAAGGGGCGATGACCTAAGAAGGGGCGCCTATCTAAGAAGGGGTGCCGATCTAAGAAGGGGCGCCGATCTAAGAAAGGGCGCCGACCTAGGAAGGTGCGATGACCTAAGAAGGGGCGCTGACCTAAGAAAGGGCGCCGACCTAAGAAGGGGCGCTGACCTAAGAAGGGGCGCCGACCTAGGAAGGGGCGCTGACCTAAGAAAGGGTGCCGACCTAAGAAAGAGCACCGACCTATAAAAGGGGCGCCGAAAGAGCATTGTCAAATATTGTTTGCACTTTTCAGATCGGGAGGAAATGTCACTCGCAAAGGGCGCCACAATAGCTAGCTTCGACTCTGATGCCTAGGGCTTCATGTAACGTTGCATCAAGATACGCCATGCTTTTTCATAGATCTTTTTAAAAGATAAATATCTCATTGAATCATCGCTTGTCCTTTTGTCATTGATGTCCCCCTGTGTGTTGGTCTTAATAATACTCTCTTTTTTAAAAAAAAATGCTTACGCCATGTGTCATCTATCTATATTATGTGTCATCCATCCATGTGTCATCTGTCTATATTATGTGTCATCCATCCATGTGCCATCTATCTCCAGTCTAGGTGCAGTGTCTCCTTAAGACAAACCGTACAATGACCAGCTCTCATCCAGAGATGCATCTCTTCTTGACTGACACTTCCTGCTTTTTTTGAAAAAAGAAAAAAAAAATTTAAATACAATTAGGAAAAGAGATGAAACTGTTGTTGGCCATAGTAAAATGAGAAATCCATTTTTCGACCAAATTATTTTGTGTTGTATCCTCCCCACTTTTCCCCTCTTTCCGTCTTTCCGTCTCTTATTCATTTTCAGTCTCTATAGGCCTACTTAAATCAATTTGTTGTATTCACCTTTGTTGTCTTTTTTTTCTTCTTCTTTCAGCCCATCTTTCATTTATTATTTTTGCCCCTCTCATGCATATCTCTTTATTTGTCTTGATTACTATATCTAATGAATGAGGTGTGCAGCATAACTCACAGAATATACAACTAATTTACAAAATGTGCAATTTCTTTTTTTAAAAAAAAAAAAAACGTTCTCTATCATTGGCTGACCAATATAATGAAAGCCAATGAAATCAAATTGCGACTTTTAGCCAGTGCTCTATTTAAGAAAAAAAACCAGTGCCGGGGATGAAACAAAATTTGTGCAGAGCCGGGGATAAATGTCTATGGTTTCATCCCTGTCAGGGATATATTAGCTAAAGCAGAGCCGGGGATGACAGTTCTCAGTGCCGGGGATATCCCCGGCGGTAAATCGAGCCTTGCTTTTAGCAGTGGTATCCAAACATAGTAAAACCTTGTGTGTATATATATATTTTTAGCAAAGGCAATACTTAAGCAAGTGTTACCATTTTTAAATAAAATAAAGCATTAAAAATAACTTACTATATCTTAAAATTTACAAGTTCGGGATTTTAGTTTTATTTTTTTTTTAACAGTTATATCTTTAGTTATAATTGATTTAAATCCTGATAGTGTTGTGCACAGGTTTCTTATGGGACACTCCATAGCACATTAATATTGATACAACATTGCAGCCGTATGAAAAAGATGGATTCCAGATAAATTGATTTAAAAAAAAAAACAAATAAAAGATTAATTCTGAGGCAACTTCGTCATTTTAAACAAACACCATTTATCAAAACTGACGTCCGGCCTTAGAAAAATTAAATTACTGTGGGAGTTTCACTATTTGGCAACTGTCGCCCAAACCTGAAAACTGCAAAAACATTTAACAGCGCCCCTTCCTAGATCGGCACCCTGTGCGCCCCCCCCCTTTCTTACGTCACCGCATTAACTAAAAAGGTCGATGTTTATTTTACGAATGTATATTTAGCATCAATTATTTTTGTTAAATAAGTTCCTTTGAAACATGTCTTTTGTTTCGTACCTTGTTGTAGGTGAGTGAACAGGACAATCCGAATTTCGCAGCTCTGGACGAGGCACTGAAGCACGTCCATAAAGCAGGTAAAGAATTCAAGACACCTGATCTTACCTTAACATAGCGAGTGGCTGACGAATACAAGACATTTGACTGACCGCTACATGGCATTCTGACATGGTGATTCAGACAATTTTAATGTGGTAATTAGCATGTATGGACAGCGTGTGTAATACGTCAGTATGTGTAATACGTCAGTATGTGTAATACGTCAGTATGTGTAACATGTCAGACGTTTTTAATTATTCAGCGTACGTTTATGCTTACTTTGCACTGGATAAAACAACACAAGTAGAACAAACTTAAAGTACAACAACACAAGTAGAGCAAACTTAAAGTACAACAACACAAGTAGAACAAACTTAAAGTACCTGACCTTAAGTTGAGGGAGTAAAGGTGGATGGGCGTTGTGCTAACCACACAGTCCCTTTAAATGCCGAGGTTACTGAAACAGATGAATTCTACACTTCATCTGCCCCATGTGCCCATATGGGCTTAAGAGAACTTTTGAAAATACATTGGTTCTCACAGGAGTTGGAACCTCAAAAATCTGAGGTTCATAAACATATAAAATTTGTAGCAACTAAAACATTATGAAAGTTGATAATTATATGGAACAAAATATTTTGAAACGCTTTTGTCAGTCTATTGAAATAGCTAAATAGAAATCAAGAAATGTCGACCAATATCTTTTAGAATTTAGACAAATGAGCTGAATTTTATCCCGCGACACACGTTATGAAAAAAAATACTTTTTTTTTGCACCGATATAGAATAATAAACCTAGACTTAAAAAAAAAAACTTCAAAAAAAAAATTACGACAAACAAACAAACAATGAACAATTTCTCGCTTAAAGTTTTATTTTCGTACTAAAAAAAAAAAAGACCCAATTTGTGATATGTTTTAAATAGATGTAATGTTGCTAATGTAATTGCATCCAGCCCCGTAGCGTGAAAATTCTACAGCACGGGGCCAGGCAATAAGGGGGGGGGGGCGGGGGGGCAGGGAATACATTTTAGCCTACTTAGCAGAACAAATAAGCAGGGGGGGGGGCAGACAAAACGCCCCCCCCCCCCCCTTTCGCACGCCACGGGCCTGATTGCATCCCTAGTAAGTTACTGTGTAAATCTAGAGAGATACAGTGACTTGAGCTGTTAGTAATCTTGTAAACTTAGAATTTTAAAAAAAATGTGTATTTATGAATGGAGTGAGTCAACTCTGATCTCATTGTGTTTATTGACACGTTGAGATTAAACACAAACCAAAAGAATTGAAATTTACCCCCCCCCCCCCCCCATCACCACCGCCTCTCACACACACACACACACAGGTGAACACAATCTGGTGGAGCAGCTGGTACTGAGGTCACTACTCCCGGATGATCTTTCAAAATACTGGCGCTACAACGGTTCACTGACCACGCCCTATTGTTTCGAGTCGGTCATCTGGACAGTCTTTGCCGAGCCACAGAAGATATCGCACGCACAGGTAAGTCACACAGACAAAAAAAAGTAGATTGATCTATTAGAAAAAAAATGCAGATCGTCCTGTCCTAACACGACAATCTTACTTTCTAAACAGGTAAATTTTAAGATAGGTGATTCTTTAGGCCATTATGGTATCGTATTTTTTTCATAAGAGCTTTTATCGGAAGCGGAGGGGGGAGAGAGAGAGAGAAAGAGAGAGAGAGAGAGAGAGAGAGAGAGAGAGAGAGAGAGAAGAGGGGGTGGCTTAATAGCGGTGACCATAGGCGGCTTCTAGTTTGTCTTTCCTTCTGTACAGCTTTTATCTGTACAGTTTAAGCAATAAATGTGTGTCCAACGTATGGGAAGGGAATTTAAACAAAAAATTGATAGAAGGGCCTGACCAAGAGCAGGTGGGTGGAGTGAACTTTATATAAGTTAAATGTGAACGATATTGATGTGATGCATCGGACGGGAGCGGGACACGGGTCGTAACGAAGAGGTTGAGCATAAAACCTGTCAGCCTTAACCCTACCACAATTAATGTCTTGTGTGTGTAAAGTCTCTTTAAGCAAGAGATTTGTATTACTTAGATTTTAGATTCTATTAGACACCAATGGCGGAATTTGTATTGCTTATATCCTATTAGACACCAATGGCGGAATTTGTATTGCTTAGATCCTATTAGACACCAATGGCGGAATTCGTATTGCTTAGATCCTATTAGACACCAATGGGGGCAGTTTTTTATGACGCCCATGCCCTTCACCCACACTATACCCGATAGTGCAGTGGACATGGATGCACCACGAGAGATACAGTGGGGACGTTTACTCCACACGACCATCCGTCCCCCTAAACAAATGTCAGGTATGACAATTGACCGACCCCCCCTCCCAGGAATATCCTCCTAACAAGAAACGTTGCCATGGAAATAAAGGTCTTATAAAAATTACTTCATAAAGTGGGATTTTTTTTTAATGAAATGATATTAAGGTCTCTTATGATCACATTGCAGCCACATTGATGTGATTGTTGACATATCTTTTTTTTTCAACCACAGTTGGAGACATTGCGGTCACTGCTCCACGAGGAAGGCCACGACATCAGCGACCGAGGTGACCACCACACCAACACCCCATCCCGTTTGCTGGACAACTGGAGACCCGTGCAGCCGCTGAACGCGAGGAAAGTGACCAGGAGCTTTGCCGACGCCACATACGGGGGCGTGTACGCCAGATTCCCCCCTGTGGCGTCTCAATCTGAGACCAGCAAGGTGCCGCCAGCGACGATGCTGCCGGCCACAGCGCTCTCGGGCGCACCGAGCCAACAGACCGACGCTCAAAACCAGACATGGAAAGCTATCGACCCAGTCCTCCAGCTGATGCCTTACCCGACGCCGGATAATGGAGCTGGCACCGACATTAACCAGATTTATTCGATGAATAGGAACCCAGGAACCACCCAACAGAGCGGCATTCTTTACAACCACCATGTGCATCCGTCGGATCAAAAGCCTCCAACGGGAGACGACAGCTCAAAGGCTCTATCCTTGGTCCCACTGCTGCCAACGGAGAAATCTCCAGGAGCGCCACATGACTCAGAAGGACGCCAAACGACGACTCAACGTTCTGTCCACACCAACGAAAACTCCGTCCATACCTTCCAACCCCAGGGACAATCGACGAACATCCAGAACATTCTGTTTGACACAAAGCAAGATCCGAACTTACCATACCTGATCTCCAGGGCGAGTCCAGTCAGGACAGTCGTGAACGACCAGCAGAGTCTGGACGCTTCTAAAAGTTTACCGTTATCCAACGGAGAGAGCAAAGTTTCACCGGACTCGGTCGCCGCTGCCTTCGCCTCAAATACCTCCGACGCGTCTAATAGCTCCGGAGTGCTTTTGAACAATACTGGGTCATTTAATCCTGATTCAGACTCATCGCCGAGCTCTGCCTCGTACTCTCATCCAGGTCAAACATCCACGTCGAAAGTCAGTACAACATTGCTGCCCGCTACGTCAGTAAAACTCACGGAGAGGTATAACGAGGAAACGCGACAGAGACAGTCCGAGAATTACTGGTCACAACCGAGAGCGGACCTAAATGGTGACAATTTGCCACTGAGCTATCTCATGCAGCACCCTAACGGCGACAAACATCAGATGGCAGGCAATGGCAGAGTGGTTCCCATGTCTGATAGTGGTCATTTATCGGGGTTTCCCAGTGTTTACCCTAATACAGCCACCATGCGCGATGTCTTTCCCGAATCACACCAGCATAACCAGCATCTTTATCCTGATAATGTCAGGATCATCATGGAAAAGCTGGCGGCCACCAACAGAATCAACACGCGTTACCCCAACGGCCCGCAACCAAGACCGCATTCCAACTCGGTTCAGCCGGCGCCCCAGATGAGACCTTACTCTAGCTTCAATTCCATTCAGCCAGCACCCCATATACGGACTTACCCTAATTCCAACTCTGTTCAACCAGCGACTCATCTAACATCTGTCCCCAATTTCTTTCATCCAGCGCCCCAACCACGAGCTTACCCCAATGCCAACTACGTCCAGCCAGCGACACAGCTAAGATCTTCCCCTAATGGAAACCTAATAGGCGGTCCGGAATTCTCAAACACTTTTCGAGACAGAGATGGTAATTTGCTGATGGTCAGCAGGGCGAACGGGGATATCTACATGGTGAGACCTTCTAGCAACAGCCCCAACAAACTATCCCCTGTCAACTTCCACCCTCAAGAGCAACACTTCTCCAACCATCATCAGCAAGTGGATTTTTACCAACAGTCAGTCAACGTTATATCTGGCTCCAACGCCAAATATGACACCCCGGGCGCCGTGGCGCCTGTAAGGGACCCCCACTCCCCTTCCGTGTTTCTGCCACGCATGGAGCGACCCGTCCGCATCAGCAGTCCGTACTTTGACCGCGTGCAGGCAGCTCAACACCCTCCGAGCACAGCGCCATCAATGACCAACAACGAACCAGCCCATTCCAGCCCGTATCAGACAAGGCGATTGTACCAGAGATATGTTGGATGAACGAAGAATCGGCGCATCTGTTCTCATTTGTTTTGTGAAATGAATCTTTATTTGATCTCACTGAAAATAATGTGTCAACTAAATCCAAGCCCGGTGATGTAATCCCTCCATAATAAAAATGTGTTGATATGCAAATTGTGTGACTTGATTTCATATCTGTTGAACTTTGAAACTTTTGGTGATTCAAATAATATGCACTGTGTTGTGATATGTCAGGCAGTTTATATATCTATCGTTTAAAACATAGTTCAACAATAACACACTGACCGCTAACAGCATCTTTTGAGGAACAAAACAACGTATAATGAATAAATGTCATTAGTTGAATCTTTTTTTTTTTACGATTGGCTTTGTCAAACTTCGATTGTTGAATCATTTGCTTGGATTCGTTTGTCAAACATCCTACTGCTTCTATGAAAATGTGAAGAGATAGAAAGAAAGATCAGGTGAAAGAAAGGAAAGTAAAGAAGACGGAAAGAAAGATTGAGAAGGACAATAGTTGAAAGAAAGAAAAGCTCAACGACAGACCTGAAAGAACAAACAAAATAACACGTAAAGTAGAGAAATAAAAGTTGATTTGAAGTAGAGACAGTGAGAATAAGGAAGGAAGAACAGGTATACTAAATGTCACGCTAAGAGTAAGACACATTATGGCTTACCTTTTTTTTTTTAAAGAAAAACGTAATTTATAACAAGGGCCGCATTAAAGTTATATTAGGCATAAGACTTGTGACTTTAAAAAGGGCCTTATGAACGAACAAAGTGATAATAAACTTATCACTTGTTGAACGTAAAGTGTCATTTTCATAAAAAAGGGCTGTTTCCAGAAGAAGCAAAGAGTGAATTCAGATCAATAGCTAGGCCTATATATATAGTATGCATTTCGCGGTGAAAAAAGACGAACAAATCTTTATAGCATTATAGAAGAAGACCTATTTATTTCATATCTGAGGGCTATTGCCTTATCTATTACCTAATCTTTTACTAGCCCCATTATATAAATAACGAAATAGATTAAGCGAAAATAGTGTTATATGTTCATGATATTTTTTTTATGAATATTGATTTCATCTCTCTCTGTTCAATAGGTGAAAGTAACGACTTAAAATATGTACGCTAATTGAAATAAAAATATTATTATCTAACAAAGTCTCAAATTAAAGTTATAGGCCTATGTGTACATTTTTTTTGTTATTATCTTATTTTAAATAACAATTTGCTTATGTTTATGTTTATTGGAACGCTCTGAGACACAATTAGTTCGCAATGTGTCTTGATGTAGGGTTCACCATACGCATACAGCATTATACGCTTGTTTGTATGTTCCAATATATATTGTTTGCTCTTATTGGCTACATAATAAAAGATTTCCGTGAAAAGGACTTCTGTTGATATGTGAATAGAATATATATAATAATACTCATTTCCAGTGTGCGTTAAATCGAAAGTAAAGAATTAATACAACAGTATTCCAGTTTAAAATACAATCATGAAAAAAATCGGATCTGCCCGAAACCAAAAAAATAACCTAGCCTACCGATCAAGCCTAAGGGGATATAACTCTATGCAAAGGTTTTGCAGGGTACAGCTAGTATAGAATTATTATTGATTATTTGTTTTTAAAAAAAACAAAACAAAAAAAAACATATTGATAAAATATACTGTTACTGCACAAACATTTCATGTATGTCATTTAAATGCTTACTTCGTGCCTAAATCTAGGTACACGTGTACGAAATACATCGTGCTTAATGCTAGGAACAAGTGTAAAAAAAAATTGCATTGTGCTTAATGCTAGGAACAAGTGTAAAAAAAAATTAAATTGTGCTTAATGCTAGGAACAAGTGTAAAAAAAATAAATTACATTGTGCCTAATGCTAGGAACAAGTGCACAAAAAATAAATTACATTGTGCCTAATGCTAGGAACAAGTGTAAAAAAAAATAAATTACATTGTGCCTAATGCTAGGAACAAGTGTAAAAAAGATAAATTACATTGTGCCTAATGCTAGGAACAAGTGTAAAAAAATAAATTACATTGTGCCTAATGCTAGGAACAAGTGTAGAAAAAATAAATTACATTGTGCCTAATGCTAGGAACAAGTGTAAAAAAATAAATTACATTGTGCCTAATGCTAGGTACACATGAACCCTTAGAAAACTCCAGTTAATACTTTAATAACGATAACATCCGTCAACCTGGGCCCAGCCAGTATTTGACTAACGATAACATCCGTCAACCTGGGCCCAGTCAGTATTTGACTAACGATAACATCCATCAAGCAGGGGCCCTCTGATCAACACGTATGCTGAGCCCTTTTATATGAGAGGGCTTATCCGTCGGGGCCTTTTAGGCCAACATGTGATCTGGTCGCGACCCACTGCTTCGGCCCTGAGTGCGCCATACATTTTTTGAGGTGAGATACACGTTACACTGTTCACATTTAATACAAAAAAATGCATGCTAGTAAAAAAAAATGGTTTTATATAACTAAAACACGTGGAAATACAGAATAGATATACATTTTCAATATTTTATAACCTAATTTATAATCAATAGACAAAAGAAAACTATCAGACTAGAATTTAATTTTAAAGTATAAGGGAGGTAATCATATTTTGATTGTACGACATGGTGCTTTGATTTCTACCTCCCCTTGTTACTTTTATGCAGTGTAAGTAAATGTAAAGATAAGTACCTACACACGTATACATGTGGGGGGGGGGGGAGAGGGGGAGGGGGTGGCCATCGACAAAAGTCCTACTTGATATACATTTGTTAAAAAAAGGGGGGGGGGACCGCAATCTTTGAAAGTGGAGACCCAAGACGCTTGTCTACTTTGCTTAACCATGATAGCCGCACTGTACAGAGTACTATAAATAGCCACACGAGATTCAATTGAATATGATTCAACAAAAGAATAACATTTAAACATTTTGAAACGAAATGTTTCACGTGTGTCTCACTAACAGCAAAGGGCCAAAACACACACACACACACACACATATACACACATTCACCCTTGCACATAGATAGGAACACATGTTTAGTGATGCTGATAGAAGCACATATTTAACTGACGCAGATAGGATCACATATTTGACTGACTCAGATAGAAGCACATAGTTTACTGACGCTGATAGAAGCACATATTTAACTGACGCAGAAAGGAGCACATATTTAACTGACGCAGATAGAATCACATGTTTACTTACACTGATAGAAGCACATAGTTTACTGACGCATATAGGAGCACATATTTAACTGACGCAGATAGAATCACATATTCAACTGACGCAGATAGAAGCACATATTCAACTGACGCAGATAGATGAACATACTAAAACTTTTTCGAGAAATGAACTTCCTCTACAGTGTCCTTATGAATTATCAAGAATATTAAAAATTTTATTTTACATAATAAGCATTTAGGCCCCCATAGTCATAGTCAGGTATCGGCTGTACCCCCCCCCCATTTCGCTATGTATTGACTCATTTAATAGGCTAATCTCACACACACACACACATATATAGCTCCCAGCCATGCCAGATAGCACGTTACATATACAACACTCACTCAATAAACAAAAATAGTTTTTTTTAAATTATTTCTCTGCCACTTATCCAACGGGTGCTGTGTCCTTCTGGCATGTCTCTTCAATTCAAGCCCCCCCCCCACCCCCCCTCCCCTAAAGTTTACAATTAAATTTTAAAACTCTGTTGTCAGAATTGTCAACGTGAGTGACATTTGTTTCATTGCATTTAACTTGCATTTGGTATAGCTCGTTGTTTGTTTTCAGTGATCTCCATGGTGCACCTAGCACACAACCTTCCCCCCCCCCACACACACACACACCCCACCTCCTGTTATGTGAATGGTTTGACCTGATGTTTTTAAAGACTCAGTTCGAAGTATTTCTTACCAACCAAACATAACGACTCCATGAAGTATTTCTTACCAACCAAACATAAAGACTCCATTAGAAGTATTTCTTACCAACCAAACATAAAGACTCCATTCGAAGTATTTCTTACCAACCAAACATAAAGACTCCATTAGAAGTATTTCTTACCAAAAAAAACATAAAGACTCCATGAAGTATTTCTTACCAACCAAACATAAAGACTCCATTAGAAGTATTTCTTACCAAAAAAAACATAAAGACTCCATGAAGTATTTCTTACCAACCAAACATAAAGACTCCATTAGAAGTATTTCTTACCAACCAAACATAAAGACTCCATTAGAAGTATTTCTTACCAACCAAACATAAAGACTCCATTAGAAGTATTTCTTACCAACCAAACATAAAGACTCCATGAAGTATTTCTTACCAACCAAACATAAAGACTCCATTAGAAGTATTTCTTACCAAAAAAAACATAAAGACTCCATGAAGTATTTCTTACCAACCAAACATAAAGACTCCATTAGAAGTATTTCTTACCAAAAAAAACATAAAGACTCCATTAGAAGTATTTCTTACCAACCAAACATAAAGACTCCATTAGAATTATTTCTTACCAACCAAACATAAAGACTCCATTAGAAGTATTTCTTACCAAAAAAAACATAAAGACTCCATGAAGTATTTCTTACCAACCAAACATAAAGACTCCATTAGAAGTATTTCTTACCAACCAAACATAAAGACTCCATTAGAAGTATTTCTTACCAACCAAACATAAAGACTCCATTAGAAGTATTTCTTACCAACCAAACATAAAGACTCCATTAGAAGTATTTCTTACCAACCAAACATAAAGACTCCATTAGAATTATTTCTTACCAACCAAACATAAAGACTCCATTAGAAGTATTTCTTACCAAAAAAAACATAAAGACTCCATGAAGTATTTCTTACCAACCAAACATAAAGACTCCATTAGAAGTATTTCTTACCAACCAAACATAAAGACTCCATTAGAAGTATTTCTTACCAACCAAACATAAAGACTCCATTAGAAGTATTTCTTACCAACCAAACATAAAGACTCCATTAGAAGTATTTCTTACCAACCAAACATAAAGACTCCATTAGAAGTATTTCTTACCAACCAAACATAAAGACTCCATTAGAAGTATTTCTTACCAACCAAACATAAAGACTCCATGAAGTATTTCTTACCAACCAAACATAAAGACTCCATTAGAAGTATTTCTTACCAACCAAACATAAAGACTCCATAAAGTATTTCTTACCAACCAAACATAAAGACTCCATTAGAAGTATTTCTTACCAACCGAACATAAAGACTCCATTAGAAGTATTTCTTACCAACCAAACATAAAGACTCCATTAGAAGTATTTCTTACCAACCAAACATAAAGACTCCATTAGAATTATTTCTTACCAACCAAACATAAAGACTCCATTAGAAGTATTTCTTACCAAAAAAAACATAAAGACTCCATGAAGTATTTCTTACCAACCAAACATAAAGACTCCATTAGAAGTATTTCTTACCAAAAAAAAACATAAAGACTCCATGAAGTATTTCTTACCAACCAAACATAAAGACTCCATTAGAAGTATTTCTTACCAACCAAACATAAAGACTCCATTAGAAGTATTTCTCACCAACCAAACATAAAGACTCCATGAAGCATTTATACATACAACTTGAGTCAGTTTAATGGGTGGGGGAATCCCGAACACTTGCCAGGGACCTCGGACATTAGAGAGAGGGGAAGGCCTGTCTTTCAAAAAACTTACGATTATTAAAATTTAATATTTTAGATGCTTTTTGACAAAGATATATTCGGGGGGGGGGGGGCTGAAGCAAATATTCCTAGGGGCTCCTGGCGATAATGCCTTCAAGTGAGCCGTTTGAAAGTCTAAAACTCATGAACAACTGGGTGCTCACATAGTGTGGCGTTTACCCACCGTAGTACAGCCTGAAGGTGAAGTTTATTAATAGAAATTCTCATATTGATTATAGCGGGATGATTCAGAAAATAATTTGTGCCATGAAATTATTGGGATTCGGCCATTTTAAAGTATTGCCACAGAGATCACGGGGAAGGGGGAAAAGGGGGGGGATAGGCTGTATAGTTAGCCTATCCCTAAGAATGGAGCAGTGTGTGTGTGTGTGTGTGTGGACTGTTTGTGACAATACTCTAAAGTCACATGACCATACGAATCCATTTAAGGTAAACAATTGACTGGCACTGTAAGTTAAGGGGGAAAAAAGGGAAGGAATCGTTAAAAAAAAACAGTTTAGCTCCCTTGTCCTCAACCTCTTTATGAAACTCGTGTCTACTCTACAAGACACGTACGTTTAAATATTTTTTTTAAATTGGTTTCAATCTACATAAACTTCATTCCATGACGCCTGCAACAATCAGTGAAGGTAAACTTCAATTTGGTACAACAATGAGTAGCCTGTACTTAAAATAAAATGTTTAGCGAATTGTTTATTTTCAACGTTTTACTGTAAATATTTTTTACTTAAGCAGGCGAAAAGGATCCATGAAAGACTTTAATCTTCAATTTATAAGTCAAAATAAAGATTTCCCTATTGTAACACAATCAAATAATAAGCTCAAATAAATAATAAATTGTAAACGTGTTGGCCTGTATGACGTATGTTTCTAGATAACTCCCCTGTTTGTTGTGTTGACTGGGGGGGGGGGAATCTATGAATTAGAATATATTTTAATGAATGGATAGCTGAGATAGAGTTGTCTGCCATGTTGGTGGAGTTGACTGAGACGAAAGTGGAATTGGTGGAGTAAACTGAGATGACGGTGGAGTTGACTGAGATGCTGGTGGAGTTGACTGAGATGCTGGTGGAGTTGACTGAGATGCTGGTGGAGTTGACTGAGATGACGGTGGAGTTGACTGAGATGCTGGTGGAGTTGACTGAGATGCTGGTGGAGTTGACTGAGATGCTGGTGGAGTTGACTGAGATGCTGATGGAGTTGACTGAGATGCTGGTGGAGTTGACTGAGATGCTGGTGGAGTTGACTGAGATGATTGTGGAGTTGACTGAGATGCTGGTGGAGTTGACTGAGTTGCTGGTGGAGTTGACTGAGATGTTGGTGGAAATGACTGAGATGATTGTGGAGTTGACTGAGATGATGGTGGAGTTGACTGAGATAGGTTTGAATGAAATGCTGGTCTAGTTGACTAAGTTGCTGGTGGAGTTGACTAATATGCTGGTGGAGTTGACTGAGATATTAGTGGAGTTGACTGAGATTCGCAATGCGATTTGAAAATGCAAGGAAATTAAATACATTCTGAAAAAATACTATTTATTACTAAATGAATCAATTTTTAAGCAGGAAATAAAAATCAGGAGCAATTAAGAAATATAGATTATGTATGTAACAATATTAGGAATGAAAAGAAAAATAATTTCTAGAGATTTAGAAATAACCATGAGCATTGAAACAATACTAACAGAGAGACATAACTAAATGTTGTGCAGATACATTGAAACAATACTAACAGAGAGACATAACTAAATGTTGTGCAGATACATTGAAACAATACTAACAGAGAGACATGCCTAAATGTTGTGCAGATACATTGAAACAATACTAACAGAGAGACATAACTAAATGTTGTGCAGATACATTAAAACAATACTAACAGAGAGACATACCTAAATGTTGATAGAGGAAAAAAAAAAGACTATAATATTGCTAGCTGAAGTTGATATCACAATAGCACAATCTAGAGTTAAGTAAAAGTAAAGACAGACCACTGGTCGTCGACGTAGAGTAGACGATGTTTGACCCGAAGAGCCCGGGTTCGATTCCCACTTATTGACACGGATTCTTCAAGTCCTGGTTAAAGTTTTCATGTCCACCCAACGCCCTCTTGGCACAATATTAAAGAAGTGGCGTCACCAATCGGTGGCTAATAGAATCTAGGGGAATAAACATATCACGTAAACAGAGAGTTTAGAATAGGATCTAGGGAATAAACATATCACATATACAGAGAGTTTAGAATAGGATCTAGGGGAATAAACATATCACATATAGAGAGCCTTTAGAATAGGATCTAGGGGAATAAAAATATCACGTAAACAGAGAGTTTAGAAAAAAAAATAGGTGGAAACTTAATAGGTCGTCCTGGGGTATGACCCTAATGACTAACGGGCCTTGTGTCTGTTTCTACAAAGTCTGAGTGACATTTTCCAAACAGTCAATCAAACGCCCCTGTATTCAGTTCCAGCGATAAATTAAGAACAAATGTTGCACAAGAGAGTGGTGGTGGTTATTGTTGTTGTTTGTTCTATAGCCGTGCCATGCCCGTTCAAGGTAAAGAAAAAGAGACATAAATGTCTACAAGTGATTTCCAGGGGTGGTGGTGGTTAGGGTGGGGGTAAGGAGGGGGTAAAGGGGGGGGGCGATCTGCGCAGAGGAAGAGAATTGTCACGTGATCTTCCGAAGATTTTTTTTTTACATAGGTTAAACTCTTGTGGACTACGGGCAAGACGCTAGATATTGTGGGATTAAATCTCAAGAAAAATGATTTTAAAAAGTTTTCTGTGGCTGGGAATACTAGCAGTGGTGAATGGTAAGTCCTTTTTTTTGTTTTTAAATCAATGTATGAAATTTTATTTTAGTTCTGTTTGAATATTAGATGAGATTTGGCGTACCTCGGTTATACTTTATAGTGTGCAATACCTAGTCTCATCATAGGTGAGTTCTGTCAATATCTAGTCTCATCACAGGTGAGTTATGTCAATATCTAGTCTCATCACAGGTGAGTTATGTCAATATCTAGTCTCATCACAGGTGAGTTATGTCAATATCTAGTCTCATCACAGGTGAGTTATGTCAATATCTAGTCTCATCACAGGTGAGTTCTGTCATGTTGAGCGCGGTCATTTACAGCTGAAAAATATAAGTGGCATTCATCTGAGAAGTTTGTTTTAACTACACCAGCGGCATAACAACATAATTTATATATATATATATGTATATATATATATATATATATATATATATATATATATATTAGGGTGGCCCATAATCATATGGAAAAAAAATCAAGTTTCTCACATCTAACGGGGCACCCTCTTTTTAAGTCCCATTTGTCTTACTTGGTAACTGACAACAATTTCAGCTTCCTACTGCTATTGGAAGGGGATGCTCAAGAGTCACAAAGTTTTACTATATTAATAAAAAAAATGCATTTTCGTTGAATTTTTAAAATTACATTTTCAAATCATGCCATTACTGTAATGTAACTGTTAAGTAACGAAAATGTCAACATAAAATGTAGCCTACATTGTAGAGTACTGAAGAGTCAGAGTACATTGTCTAAACATTGTCTACACCGAAACAGCACAGATGGCAGACTTCTTTGTAGTTTGTGTTGGCTTCAACAACTTGCAAAATAAATTGCTTTTCTTCCTCGTTTTTTTTATCAGCAGTCTATTACTTTCCTCAAAAAGTTTAACTCCACGTTCTGCAGTATCGTTGACCACACGCAAGTTGTTAATGCGCTGCTTACCCTTCTGGTATTCAATGTTATCATTCCACTGAGGAAGAACTAGAAAGGAGTTGCCTATGTGTAGATTTGTAAGCAGGTTCTGTGAACGCCTTGGGGAAAAGTGACCCAAGCTGACGCCTTCATTTTGGAGAAATGATGGATCACTTTGAACACGTCGCTCACTAGGTTCTATTCCAAAACCTGTTATTGTTTTCTGTTTCTCAATTGGTGACACTTCATCGGAAAACAATGCCAGGCTGACAGTCTCATTAGACAGATACTACATGTGATTCTGGAGAATTTTTTGTGCTGCAATACTGGTGTCGTGATCAACAGACTGATATTGCTGCAGGTCCTTACAGAGCAAAAGATCACCTCCAGGTGCTTCCGCTGCACAGGGTGCTTGAATCCAAGACTTTGTGTACAACAAGGTTCAAAACTGTACAAATCGTTTGAGTTGGCTCTCTTCCTTGGATGTAAGACTGAAAATTTCTCTCTGATGACGGAGGAAGTAAATTTTGATGGCATAGATCAGCTTAGCCATCCACCTGGCATGATGTACAGGGCCTGGTGCTCTCCAGTGAATGGTTTTTGGTGGATCTCCTAAGATGATCATTGTCAGTTCAATAAGTTCTTCATAATCATCTCTGACCTGGGACTTCAAATCTACGAAATTTGTCAGGAAACTCACCGTGTTTTCTCGGAAAACATCAGTGCTTGAAGGCAGTTCCAACTTACTATAGTTGTCACGCTTTATGCGTCCCCAAACTTCTTTAAATCTTTTGAAGATAGGTATGTTTGGTGAGCTAAAGGGACCGCAACACAAACTAAAAGCCTTTGCCAATATCAGTTCAAGAACATGATGACGACATGCCAGCCACAATAGTTCTCAACCAATACGATTCTCAAGCAGTACACAAGCTTCATTGAAACGACCAGTGTTGACAGAAGTGGTGTTGAAGCTCATAATAGCCTGGATCCTTTCTACCAGTGCCCACTGTTCTAACTGACCATAAATAGCATCAGCAGCATTCTGTCCTGTCCCTGATGTTAGTTTAGGGACACCTTGTAATTTTTCACTGCCATCACCAGAAACCAGCACCAGCAAGCGGTCAACTTCTCCAAGACCCAGGATTTCAGGTAAGATTTTTCCATCCCAGTGTAGAACTACAGGATAGTCAGGCTTGAATGAAACCTTTATATCTGCTGCTTGTTTACACCTGACTTTCTTTCTTGCATGGTACTTCGTGAAACTGTCAATGATGAAGGATCATGTTCCAGTGCTGCAGCAATAGGAATCATCAATCGCATAGCTTCACGATCAGACGTTTGGTTGCGATCCAAGGCACTGGTAACATGCTTAGTGAACAAGGAAGTATGATACCCAATTTCCGTCTTGTTGGTCCGTTTTTTAGTTGAGCTTGGACGGTTCATATTAATCTAGGACTTCAAATGTAGGGAGCGACCGATAATCGGATCGCTATCGGTATCGGACCGATATTGGCACTATCGGTTAATATCGGATCGGCCGATTGTTCTAGGGAGCGACCGATAGTCGAACCGATATTGGCACTATGGGTTAACTGTCGGACCGGCCGTTTTTTGGCTGCCGATACATTGTTTTTTTCACAACAGAGTTGCAGAAAAGAAAATCAGTAAATAACCCAATTCTATAACTAGATCAGACAAGATTTTAAAAAAAAAGGAAAAAAAAACCCGTACACAGAAATTGTCACGTATACATCAGAGATACGACCTTGAAACAATAAGATTGGCATTTCTTAATTCTAATGTATGACCTTGAATGATACAATTAGTGAACATCTGTGCGTATTTTTTGTTGGGATGGGAAGTTGGGGGGGGGAACAAGACTTATGTGTGGGCGAAGCGTCATGAAATATGACAGGGAAGGGGTAAGCATGGGTTGACATACGTCATTAGCTGTATTATAGCACGAGAGAAACACGTGTTTGGCAATTGGCATTGTTGTTGCTTAAGGGGCTGTCCATTAATTACGTCAACAAAATAGGGGGGAGTGGGGGGGGGGTCAGAAAATTTTTGACAATTGTTGACAAGGGGAAGGGGAGGGAGGTCAAAAAAAGTTGACGTCAACAATGTTACTTTTTTAAATTTAATATAATTACTTAATAAATAGGAAAATTAAGCAGCGTTTGTAGTTCTGTGTTATACACTCGCTTAACATTCAGTATTTTAATTAAACTAACTACATTCCTACTAATTTTGCCACATAAACATTTTGGAAGCCACCTTTTTAGGGGGGGGGGTAATCAAATGTTGACGTAATATTATAGGGGGGTCTCGGAAAGTTTGACATGTTGTTGACAAGGGGGGGGAGGTAAAAATCGCCAAAAAATTGTTGACATAAATAATGCACAGCCCCTAAAAATAAAATATCGGTATCGGTATCGGTAAAAATGCTGGGGGGAAATATCGGTATCGGACTATCGGTAAAAAGGCATATCGGTCGCTCCCTTTTCAAATGTATTAGATGATTCACAGCTCTCTGTTTCATCTTCACCTCATTCACCTTCTATAGTTTGTTGCTGTCGTTTTTCCTCTTTCTGTTTAGGAAGTAGCTGTTTCTGTTGTTTGTGATGGACTCGTTCCTGCTGTGCTGCCATCTCTTTATCTTCACCACTCATGAACATTATATTTGTTGATTTTCCGTCAGTACAATGTTCATAAAACAACAGGAAGTTATGTATCTAAAATGAGAACTAGGTCAGCATGGAATAGTTCATAAGTGTGAAAAACCGTTGTAATTCCACCAATCAACAAAATCGAGTAAAATGCCGTAAAAGGTAAAACAACGAGGCCTGTGAGCATCCCCTTCTACTTGGAATTTAGTTGTAAAATTTTAACAGTATACTAACTAAGGTAAAAGGAACTTAAAAAAAAAGGGTACCCCGGTATGTGGCACGAAGATGGATTTTTTGGGCCACCCTTATATATATATATATATATATACATATATATATATATATATATATATATGTGTGTGTGTGTGTGTGTGTGTCTGTTTCATTTCGTCTTGGATAGTGATAATGTATTTGATGTAGATTGCCTGCAAACTTTAAAACTTTTAATACGTGAAAAGTTGTTCCTGATCTCTGATGTAGGTTACATAAACAGCACCGTTCTAATATATTTGGGAGTTTTTGGTGGAGACTTCCAGATGGGGGCGGGAGGCTCCTGTGAAGCTTTAAAAAGATATTAATACAGTGAGAGGGGGCTCAAGGTAGTGGCATGGTTTACCCATCTATATGAACGACATTGGCTGTATAAAAAGTAAAGCTTCCCCTTAACTATAGCGGGCCGTCGGAGCAGATGATGTGTTGATTTTATCTGTTTCTATAACATCGGCATATGAAGGGATTGTGTGGTTAGCACAACGCCCAGCCGCCTTTACGCCTCTAACTTAAAGTCAGGTAACCATTTAAAGCTGGGTGGACTTGGGGACTTACCTTAAAAAAAATACCAACGTTCTCACTGAGGTTTGAACCCAGGGCTGTCCGGTCGACAGTTGAGCGCTCTATCTACATATTAATTTCCAGGGACTATGTCCAAGATTCAACAGGACAACAATACAGTGAATCATTTTTATATATTGTATTATGTCACTAAAGGATGCACTATTCAACCTTTGAGCCCCCCATAGACCACTACTAAAACACACTGAGCCCTTTCTACACCCTTACCAAAGCAAGGGGCGTTGTAAAAGGTAGTGCATATATTTATATTTAGAGCCCCTTAGTATGATTCAAATCAAAAGAAATATATATAGCCTACACGGTGAATGGTGAGGAATTAAATTATTATTAGTGGAACAATGAATGTTTCTATATATTCACACTTACCTTCTTGACTATTTTTTGATTGATTTAATTAGCCTAACCATTATTGTTAATTTTTAATTTATTTTCTTAAATTTATCAAAACTTAAACTTCATTTAAGGGTGGTGAAAACATGGGTGTGTACATTCGTAGTAACCTGTTGTCGCATTGCAAGAAGAGTGGGCTTGTCGGAACAACTTGTAGGCTTATGTCGCAACAACTTGTAGGCTTATGTCGGAACAACTTGTAGGCTTATGTCGGAACAACTTGTAGGTTTATGTCGGAACAACTTGTAGGCTTATGTCGGAACAACTTGTAGGCTTATGTCGGAACAACTTGTAGGCTTATGTCGGAACAACTTGTAGGCTTATGTCGGAACAACTTGTAGGCTTATGTCGGAACAACTTGTAGGCTTATGTCCGAACAACTTGTAGGCTTATGTCCGAACAACTTGTAGGCTTATGTCCGAACAACTTGTAGGCTTATGTCGGAACAACTTGTAGGCTTATGTCGGAACAACTTGTAGGCTTATTTCGGAACAACTTGTAGGCTTATGGTAATATTACCTTAACAAATACTCGCCACTCAGGCTTAGAATAGGAACCGTTAATTGTTTACAGTTCACATAAATATATCTTTATTGACCATTTATTAGTAATTAGTAATCAGCTAACATTAGAAAAGCAGCATTTGTTCTAATTGAATTCGTATCCATTTAGCGCCATGTTTGCCACTAAAAATGAACATAAATGTATTCATAGTATTTAAATTTTATTAGAAGAAAAAAAACCTAGACGAGTATTTCGCAAGTCTTATAAAGAAAGGCACATTAATTCAAACCCACACAACGCACACGCACCACACACAAAACACATGCACCACACACACTACACACAATAATATACAACATGCACAACACACAAACACCACATACATTACACACAAAGCACATCACAAACACGACACGCCAAACACATACAATACACACCACACATACCACACGCTCAATGGCGTGGCTTTGCCCCCCCCCCCTCTACCAAAACAGTTTGAGAGGCCCTTCTAAAAAAATAATAACCCGTGTTGGGAGCTTCTTTAGTCCTGGGGTCCTTCCCGCAATACGGGCCCTGCACCTCATATGACGACACCAATACGGGCCCTGCACCTCATATGATGACACCAATACGGGCCCTGCACCTCATATGACGACACCAATACGGGCCTTGCACCTCATATGACGACAGCAATACGGGCCCTGTGCCTCATATGACGACATCAATACGGGCCCTACATCTCATATGACGACACCAATACGGGCCCTGCACCTCATATGACGACACCAATACGGGCCCTGCACCTCATATGACGACACCACTGAGTTGCTACATAAGTAAATATATATTTTTAAAAAGCTAGAGGGGCAGCAACCTTCTCTCGGAAATCGGCAAACGGGTTCAAGCTGGTATTGTCTATAGCTTCAACAAACAAACGAATGGCTGTGGATTCCGTAATTGTGAATTTTGTGAACCGGTCATCAAGAAGTAGATTGTCAGAACTAGTCGTGACTGGGGTTTCTTAGTTGATAATAATTATAACAAGGTTACAGACGATGTAAAGTTTGTTTGGTCCATGTTAGTTGGAATAGAATTCACTTAGGTTGGGTTCATGGAATCACCAGGCCGAGCTATTTGGTTGTGTTCATGGAACTTGTTGAGTGGAATCACCAGGCCGAGCTATTAGGTTGTGTTCATGGAACTTGTTGAGTGGAATCACCAGGCCGAGCTATTAGGTTGTGTTCATGGAACTTGTTGAGTGGAATCACCAGGCCGAGCTATTAGGTTGTGTTCATGGAACTTGTTGAGTGGAATCACAAGGCCGAGCTATTAGGTTGTGTTCATGGAACTTGTTGAGTGGAATCACCAGGCCGAGCTATTAGTTTGAGTTCATGGAACTTGTTGAGTGGAATCACCAGGCCGAGCTGTTAGGTTGTGTTCATGGAACTTGTTGAGTGGAATCACCAGGCCGAGCTATTAGGTTGTGTTCATGGAACTTGTTGAGTGGAATCACCAGGCCGAGCTATTAGGTTGTGTTCATGGAACTTGTTGAGTGGAATCACCAGGCCGAGCTATTAGTTTGAGTTCATGGAACTTGTTGAGTGGATACACCAGGCCGAGCTATTAGGTTGTGTTTATGGAAAAATGGATACTGTAAGCATTGTAAACTGAATTAAAGAAGAAACAAATAATTTTAAATCTTAAAATAAAAACTCACTTTAAATGATACTGCATGAGATCATCATGATCATTGACTGGCCATTCAGATATAGTTAAAGAGAATGAAAGATTAGCTACTAAAATATTGAATGTAAATTTGTCTGTAGTTATTGGCAGGCTTGCGGAGCCGCCATATTTTTTTCCGGCTCCGGCTCCCACAAATTTGACGGCTCCGGCTCCGGCTCCCTATTAAGATAGTATCACACGAGACAAAAAAATTTTGTAATTGCTCCACGCTAACATGCCGCTGATAAAAAGTTATGCAAATTTTGTCGCGTTCACCCCCATAGTCAGGAACTTGAAAAATATACGCATTGTCGGTTTTACTAAAAACAAACCATTTCAGTGCATCCAGAAACATATCATTATTTTCGATCGAGGTTTCACTAGTCGCCATTTTCATAAGTAATAAAAAAATATTTCAATGATCAAATTAGCAAATAGTAAAATGATACATTATTTAAAATATTTTAAAGACTTCAGTATTTATATTTATTATTTAAAAATTCGAAGTGACTATTCGGACCTGGGTACCAATAAACTCCGATTTTTATTCGGACCCCGTCCCAATAAAGTCTGATTGTTATTGAGATCCATGGCAAATATGCACAGCTTAGCTATATATAAACTTTAATATTGTTTTTTGTTTATTTTTTTTTATAATTGTTTGAATTGTAGGATTAAATCGTTGCTCTGTCTAGGGTTCCACTAAGCGGACTCTGTACTATTATTTTTTCGGGTTCCGTCTAATAAAGTTTAGATATAGCTAAGCTTCGTGCATATTGCCACGGGTCCGAATAACAATCGGATTTTATTGGGACCCGGGTCCGAATAGCCACAGCCTTATAAATTTATCTACTCTATTTCAGATATTCTGTTTATAATCAAATTGTTAAATACAGAAAGCGACCCTTTTGTTTTTAGTCTATTACAAATTCGCCGTCAAATAATAATACGAAATGACGCGTTCTATTTGTCATCGTAGTAAAAATTTATTTTAAATGATTGATACAATTATTCTATGAAATAAAACTGTTTTAACTTTATATATAACAAAATAACATGCCATTACAAAAATTTCGGAGGGTAAACAAGATTTAAAACGAACACAAAACGATTCCCCATTGAAGATTTTTTGTGGTGCGTGCACGCTATCATTTAAATGCTGTTACTGTTGTAGGGTTCGTAGAACATGACAATATTTCAAATTGTAGGAGACAAACAATCAAGCAAATTTGCAATTTTAAAGTTAAAAAAAAATTCTGCTGTAAAAAAAAAACATGTGGAAACCGTGGAGCCGCCAGATATTTTCGGCTCCAGCTCCAGCAAAAAAAGTAGGGCTCCCGGCTCCTCGGCTCCGGCTCCACAAGCCTGGTTATCGGTTATTAATTTAATGAAATTCTGAACAATTTATCAAAGATTATGCTGATGGTAATAATTTCGCTTAACTGAGTATTTCGAATGGTAACTTATTATTTTTTATAGATGTTGTATATAAATAAATACACTTAGAAACATTAAAAAAATGATTTCATGTATTTATACAGAGACTTCAAAGTCCGTAAAGGTACACGCGACAAGGGCTGTAAAAAATTCTATGTTTTAGTTCTAGGAATCATGATTTATATAAGTATTTGTCTGACATGAGGAGTTATTTCTCGTAAATATTTTAGTGCATTTAAATTAGAGCTTTTTTTTAAAAAACTGTTAATTAAATATTTTAGCATTTTTCAAATGTAAACATGTAGTTGCTGCAGCATTGGGCTATTTCATTACAGCTTAGTAAAAATGTGTTTAAAAAATAGACGAGATACATGTATTATATAAAGAAATACATGTATTATATAAAGAAATACATGTATTATATAAAGAAATACATGTATTATATCAAGAAATGCATGCATTATATAAATAAATACACCTATTATATAAAGAAATACATGTATTATAAAAATAAATACATGTATTATATAAAGAAATATATGTATTATATAAAGAAATACATGTATTATATAAAGAAATACATGCATTATATAAAGAAATACATGTATTATATAAAGAAATACATATATTATATAAAGAAATGCATGCATTATATACAAAAATACATGCATTATATAAAAAAATGCATGCATTATACAAAAATACATGTATTATATAAAGAAATGCATGTACAATATTTAATGCAACATGTACGAAAGTTAAGTGATGAAGAGGAACAAGGGGAAACCAAGATTATGAACATATTCTACTACTAAATCACTTGAATTGGTTTTATTTTTATGGAAGGTTGGGGGGAGGGAGGGGGCAACAGTTTACAGATATTGTACGCTATACAAATGTGTCTATTTCTGATTCTCAAACTGTTACATAGTGAAGTTAGTCGCTTTGCAAATATACTCGTGCTCTTTAAGTGCCTTTTTTTTATTCTAAAATTTTTTTTAGTTAAATGCGTTGTCTTGCCTAACCTACACACTAAAAAATAAATCTGTCAATAGCTCTTCATTTATTTTACATTTATACATTTCTATAACATTGAACTCTAACAGCTTGTGGGATACACATAGTACGCAACGCCACCACCATCGAAAGCCCCAGCTTTCCATCAAGCTATGGGACGTCAGTCAGATGTGTTTGGCTGGTGCAAGCTCCAGTAAATCACCTAATAATAATGAGGTAAATCTTATGGTATTACATTTATGTTTTACCGAAGCAGGCGAAGAAACATATTACAAACAATTAATTATTATAAGGTTCAATCCTATTAAGTAAAATAACATAGTATTATTATTTTGAACTATTTAATAGTATATTCATGTACGAATGCAAAAGTCGCAAATAGAAAATAATAGAAAAAAAAAAGAAATACATATCTAAAATATGCACGTATAACTAGATAACCAAGGCTCCAACTACAATTGGCACCACGTATAGCTAGCAATGGCTCCAACTACAATTGGCACTACGTATACCTAGCAATGGCTCCAACTACACTTGGCTCCAAGTATAGCTAGTAATGGCTCCAAGTACACTTGACACAAAGTATAGATAGCTATGGCTCCAACTACATAGGGCTCCAAGTATAGCTATTTATGGCTCTAACTACAATTGGCACCAAGTATAGCTAGCTATGTCTTCAACTATGCTTTCTCTAATTAACGTAGGTCGGATGGCGGGTACTGGAAAAGACACAGATTTTGAATGCTTATGTCATTTTTTTTTGCGCTCTGTAGGCTTGGACTATGCACAACATTTGTGTGCTCTTAAGTAATAATCTCTCCAAGCGCCCGCACACGCGCACATCTTTGGGGTAACATTGGTCTCCAATCTGAGATCTTTAATTGGTGGCCATTTTATAACTCAAAACTCCCTTGCCAAACATTGTCAACCTTCCATAAACCCCCTCAGTAAAAATATGTCACAATTTGCCTCCCCCAACCCCCCCCCCCCCCCAATATAAGGCAAAAAACATGCCATATTCATATATTGACTGTTCAAACGAAACAACCGATTCGGGTTCTGCGTTAAATCGAAAGTAAAGAATTAATACAACAGTATTCCAGTTTAAAATCGTCAAACGTAATCTATAGTAATAAAAATCATGAAAAAAAAATCGGATCTGCCCGAAGCCAAAATAACCTAGCCTACCGATCAAACCTAAGGGAATATAACTCTATGCAAAGGTTTTGCAGTGTACAGCTAGTTGATAAATAGTATCCATCCCATATAATCGTTATAAAATCCCATGACTCCCCTCTCTCCTAAACTAACCTCCCTCTCCCAAAACGTTTAAAAGGACCATAATATGTAGTGAGGAGAGTGTTCATTAATGAAATAATGTATTAGTTTCAACATCAACAGTTCATACACTGTAATATGATGCATGCAAAAAAAAAAAACCCGTTAGTAACACTGTGTAATGTAGTTAGGCTTCAAAAAAGCAGTGGCCTTATCATGGGCCAGGTCCGTACATCCAATAGGGCGAAAATATTGGGGTGGGCTTTCACACAGAGGACGACCTAATCAAAAATTATACTTCGAATTTAGCTCTAAATGGCTCTGTCCCCTCATCCACTGGTCTTCCAAATGTTGTTCCGTTGAAAGCATCCCTTAAATATTTTTGTTCTTTTGGCTGACATTAGTTTATAGTTTATATTTGGCCTACACTAGATTTTATTTATTTTGGTCTGCATTAGTTTATAGTTTATATTTGGCCTACACTAGATTTTATTTATTTTGGTCTGCATTAGTTTATAGTTTATATTTGGCCTACACTAGATTTTATTTATTTTGGTCTGCATTAGTTTATAGTTTATATTTGGCCTACACTAGATTTTATTTATTTTGGTCTGCATTAGTTTATAGTTTATATTTGGCCTACACTAGATTTTATTTATTTTGGTCTGCATTAGTTTATAGGTTATATTTGGCCTAAACTAGATTTTATTTATTTTGGTCTGCATTAGTTTCTATTTCGCTTAATTTCATTATATTTTAGGTATCTTGGCCTATGTCACTTAGCCGACATTAGTTTCTTAGGTTTTTAGTTCACTTGGCCTACATAATACCTACATTATATTTTAGTATCTTGGTCTACATTATATTTTAGTATCTTGTTCTACATTATATTTTAGTATCTTGGTGTACATTATATTTTAGTATCTTGGTCTACATTATATTTTAGTATCTTGGTCTACATTATATTTTAGTATCTTGGTCTACATTATATTTTAGTATCTTGGTCTACATTATATTTTAGTATCTTGGTCTACATTATATTTTAGAATCTTGGTCTACATTATATTTTAGTATCTTGGTCTACATTATATTTTAGTATCTTGGTCTACATTATATTTTAGTATCTTGGTCTACATTATATTTTAGTATCTTGGTCTACATTATATTTTAGTATCTTGGTCTACATTATATTTTAGTATCTTGGTCTACATTATATTTTAGTATCTTGGTGTACATTATATTTTATTTTACTTGGCCTGCACTAGTTTCTAGTTCACTTGTATGCACTAGTTTCTAGTTCACTTGTATGCACTAGTTTCTAGTTCACTTGTATGCACTAGTTTCTAGTTCACTTGTATGCACTAGTTTCTAGTTCACTTGTATGCACTAGTTTCTAGTTCACTTGTATGCACTAGTTTCTAGTTCACTTGTATGCACTAGTTTCTAGTTCACTTGTATGCACTAGTTTCTAGTTCACTTGTATGCACTAGTTTCTAGTTCACTTGTATGCACTAGTTTCTAGTTCACTTGTATGCACTAGTTTCTAGTTCACTTGTATGCACTAGTTTCTAGTTCACTTGTATGCACTAGTTTCTAGTTCACTTGTATGCACTAGTTTCTAGTTCACTTGTATGCACTAGTTTCTAGTTCACTTGTATGCACTAGTTTATAGTTCACTTGTATGCACTAGTTTATAGTTCACTTGTATGCACTAGTTTATAGTTCACTTGTATGCACTAGTTTATAGTTCACTTGGGCTGAACTAATTTGTAGTTCACTTGACCTGCATACGACGCTAGATATTCTGGCTTACATTAGTTTCCATCTTTCTTGGCCTACATTAGTTACAAGGTATCTTGGCTTTCATAAAATTTGATTCCTCGTAGCCATCTTTAGTTTTATGCTCTATGTATAAATTAATTTTCAACATGGTTTACATCGGTGGTTAGTTCTCTTCTGAGTTTACATCGGTAGTTAGTTCTCTTATGGGTTTACAGCGGTGGTTAGTTCTCTTTTGGGTTTACATCGGTGGTTAGTTCTTTTCCGGGTTTACTTCAGTAATTTGTTTTTTTTCGTGGCCTGCTTTAATCGCTAGATTTTCCGACGTACGTTCATTTTTAGATATATTTACAAATCGTGGTTTTTATTTCTCTTGATCTGAGTTATTCATCGTCTAGGTTTTACATTATGATTAATTCTCTCGACCTACATTAGTTTATGATCTCTTTACTTACATCAGAGATTAGCACGACTGGTCTATATTTAATCAACTTAACATACTAACTAGTAATTCGTGAAATCTAAAGTACGGGGTACTCTCACACCGTATATATATATATACATTGTCACTGTGGCACTGGCAGTAATATATATTGCACTGACATGAAAATATAAATAAGTAACAGAAATTATATAAATGAGTAACAGAAATTGCCTCCAGTTTGCCTTGTATGTCACATACAGGCATTTTCGCATATAATGTAAAACTTCGAGTCCATTGAGCTACCTCTAAATATCACTGTATCTTCATGAAACTTGGTAAAATTACTTAACATAAAAAAAGGAAAAAATTAGGGGGTGGGACAATGAAATAAAAAAAAAAAATTCCCATTGAATTGAGTGGCACCTTAATATATATATATATATATATATATATATATATATATATATATATATATATATGTTTGTGTGTGTGTATATATGTTTGTGTGTGTGTTTGTATGTGTGTGTGTGTGAGTGTGTGTGTGTGTGTGTGTGTGTGTGTGTATTTGTTTTCTAGCTTACATTGCCAAAAAACTAGGAGAAAAATATTGAATTACAAAAAATGACGAATTGAATACATAAGCTAGGGCTCTGGTTTAATTTTTAAAAATTTTGTTTTGAAGTTGTTTATTTTGCAAAAAGGTGGTGCTAGGAAACAATACTATTTATTTACTAGCTGTACCCGGCAAAACCTTTGCATAGAGTTATATCCCCTTAGGCTTGATCGGTAGTAGGCTAGGTTATTTTTGGTTTCGGGCATATTTTAAACTGGATTATTAATGTATTAATTCTTTACTTTCGATTTAACGCAGAGCTCAAATTGCTTATATATATATATATATATATATATATATATATATATATATATATATATATATATATATATATATTATTACAAATTTATTACAATTCAAACCATTGTTATAATTGAAAATATTGTTATAATTAAATACTAACAAAAAAGTTTAACCGACAGTATATTTTTAAAGCTTACTTGATGTTTGTCTGAACATTTTTTTTTTTTCAAATAAATTTTAAATATTACCGGTTTCACTCAGTTGACTTGAGTAAATCCGATGGTACTGAAAAGTACCGCCAAAACACAAGGAGGTTTTCCCTTACTGTTTGGTATCACAGATACTTTAATATCTAAAATGTGTTTATTACCAGTAGTAATAATTAGTTTATGAAAATATGTGAAAACTTGTAGAACTTATAGTTAAGTTTTAGATTATTTAATATGTATTTAATATGCAATTATTTAATATGTATTTAATATGTAATTATTTAATATGTATTTAATGTGTAATTATTTAATATGTATTTAATATGTAATTAATTAATATGTATTTAATATGTAATTATTTAATATGTATTTAATGTGTAATTATTTAATATGTGTTTAATATGTATTATTTAATATGTATTTAATGTGTAATAATTTAATATGTATTTAATATGTAATTATTTAATATGTATTTAATGTGTAATTATTTAATATGTATTTAATATGTAATTATTTAATATGTATTTAATAAGTAATAATTTAATATGTATTTAATATGTAATTATTTAATATGTATTTAATGTGTAATTATTTAATATGTATTTAAAATGTAATTATTTAATATGTATTTAATATGTAATTATTTAATATGTATTAATACATTTTTATTTGAACGTTAGTTGTTTTTTTTTTTTTAGTTTTAGTTTTTTTTAAAATCTTTTTATAAAATTAAACGATCCTTCTCTGATAGTAGAGTAAGTGATAACCTGAGTAAAGACTGATACCATTATTATTATCATAGCATTACATTTGTTTTGTAAAGTTCACATAGTCCAAACTAGCCATCTGAGCAGATGAAGCGTGGAATTCATCTGTTGCTATAACCTCGGCATGTAAAGGGATTGTGTGGTTAGCACAACGCCTAGCCGCCTTTACTTCCCCAACTTGAGTCAGGTACCAAATTAAAGCTGAGTGGACGGCCATACAGTTATTCATCTGGCATTACTGACAGTTTTAAAAAAAATGTGCAATGGATACACAAACACACAATGTAAGCTACTGCGGCTGTAAGAAGTTGTGTCTCAGTTAGTGGTGACTGAAAGGGGACCGAGCATAACTGTTTGAGCGTCTGAAATAAGTTTACAGCTTTTATGGTACCCCCCCCCCCTCTGGTGGAACGTTTATGTTTTACGTCTCCTAAGCTGCGCATGATAAACGACAATGGAAAAAATATGTCTGTTGAGGTGTCCATGCGTTCCCCCAACGACCACATAAGTAACTATTTTAAATGCCATTTACATAAAGGAAAAAGTCAAGTGGTCCAAGTCAGAGATTTCTAAAAATTGGCCCTGGACAAAAGACTGTACTTACTTAAAAAGTACCATTCAATTATTATTTTTCTCTTCTCTTAATCAGATGCATACAGCTCAATATAAACCTATACAATATTTAAGAATTTGTTGTTTTTTTTCTAATACACATTATTAGGACCACAGCATTTGACATTGAACACACGAACGATGAATGTGAGGAGGAATCACTAACGATTCTCGGACCACGAAACATTACGACTAATAATCTATACAAGTTTTGTGGGTACACACCCGCGTTGACCATAAAAAGCTTGTCGGATATTTTGGTGCTGGTATACAGATCCCACAATAAAAAAAATGGAAATGGATTTTTACTGACTATTTACTTCGAAGGTAAGTAATCAATCTACAAATCTATTCCGATTTATTATTTTTTGTCTATGTAAATATTTCATTCTTTAATCTTCACCATTTATCCCATTATGGGGTATATGGGCTGGCTATGGAGACAAAGCAAAAGGCAAAGTAAAAGAGACTAAACTCACTGGAATTTATGAGTCTGTGTATAGAAAAAAAATATTTTAAATTTTGACCATGTGTTAGACAGTATCTAATGTCAATCAACGATTTGAAACGTGGAGATTTTAGCCGATGATTAATTCTAAATAATAATGAAAGTCTTTTTCTCAGCCACCGTTGACACACCCACCAGTGGCACAAGCACGGTCTCAGCCACCGTTGACACACCCACCAGTGGCACAAGCACGGTCTCAGCCACCGTTGATACACCCATCATTAATACCTCTACTACTGATGCCAATACAGATTTTGGAAACATAAACCCTAGTAACGACACAGGTGTAACAACAAGTTCAACTTTTACAACTACCTGCAGCACTTCAATTGTTCAAAACGTAACAATTGAACAAGTAACCCCAATTATAACAACAACGTATACTCCAAAATCATCGAATGGTAATTAATTAATTTTTTTTTTAAAACTGCTTACTTTTTATTTAGATCTATCCTCTCTTCTATCTTTTTTTCTCTATCTTTATGTGATTCCTTCGGTCTTTCTGTTTATCTATCTCTCTATCCCTTTGTATTTTTTGTGCTCTGGCCTGTCTAACTAAAAACATTCTTTACTTTTTAAATAAGCAGTATCTTACCTTTCTACCCATATTTATATGCTAAAGTACAAAAAAAAGTGATGAATGTAAAATCTTTATTTCATAAAGCGGATCTCATAAATAAAGCGCTTTATCTACTCCTTGGTTTCTTTGTATGTTTGTCCACAGGTACTATGCCTTATGCGTTTTATACAACAAATAATTATTTCGTTAGATTTTTTCAGTACCAATCTTTTTGTCAATATGTGGCGATGGAGTCATAAAATATACATGACCATTGAGTAAGTGGCAGTGTAAGCAGTTTAAAAAAGAATATTCTGCTCCGTAGATTTTTATACAACATGTTTATCGTAGAATTCTCTCACTCCCACGGGTATTAATTTCTTTTTCCAGACTGATTTTAATAGTATATGGACGTGCAGCCGGTCAGAATCTTCCCAAATGACACCAGTGCCCAATGTTTTGTATAAGTCCATTATCACTGTTGAGAATGTTATTCTTTCAATGTAGTGTTTTGCATAGGCGCAACTAGACCAAACTTTCGGGGGGGGGCAAAATAAAATCACTTGTATTAAAAAATCACATTATTTGTATATTTGTATTTTTTTAAAACTAATTTTGGTCTAATCTGTTAATTTTTTTTTTATTTTGGGGAGGGGGGGGGCAAATACCCGTTGCGCCTCTGGTATTGTGAATATAACTGACGGCATCTCCTCTAGAACCAGCCTATTTGATGAAAAGATTTAGTCAAAGGGGAGAAGGAATAAAGAAGTATTGGGGAGGGGTGGGGAGAGGCTCTTTGTGTACCCGTAGGCGGGGAAGAATCGTAACACTAATACTAGAAGGTAAAATAATCAAAATATTTCTTTTTAAAAGCATTTGTTTTTTTCAAATATTATAAAATGCACAAAAGATGAAGAATAAAAGCGTGGGTACCATCCTATATCCCCTATACAACTATTTATATAAATATATTTCAACTATTCAGGTTCTAATCACATTTATTTTGATACATTTCGTAACAATGTCGTTTGTTATGCAGACTTTTCTAAAACGACAAAATCGCGTGATACATAATGGTTCTAAAACTATACAATCAGGTGATACAATGTAATTTTAAACTAAAACCCGATATTGATTATGGTTGACTTTGCAAATGTATAAAGAGAAAGATACATTTAACAAACCAAGCCATCAATTAGTTGTGCTTAATAATTTAAAAAAAATAGTTGTCGAAATCAATGCGGTTTAATCGGACCAATGGGGTTCTAGTCTAGTGGTGTGACTGTCAATTGACTGTCTCTACCTGAAGGTCTAGGGTTCCATCCTCATTTAGAACCAAGGCAACTTTTCCAGGTCCTGGTGAAATTAGGTTAGAGCCACACCCTCCCCCCCCCACCCTCTCAACCTTTCTCACCCTCTCCTGAAGGTCTAGGGTTCCATCCTCATTTAGAACCAAGGCAACTTTTCCAAGTCCTGGTGAAATTAGGTTAGAGCCACACCCTCCCCCCCCCACCCTCTCAACCTTTCTCACCCTCTCACGTCCAACCAGATTTTAATGCGTTGGATGCGTTTAAATGCGTTTTCTGGGGAACTTTACCTTTTTTTTTATAGTGGACCAATAAATCAATATTGTTGAGATATGTTCATCTAAAGTGTATTTTATTATGTCCATTGTAGCGTTTAGAGTGTACCCCCCCCCAACATTCTCTGCCCCACTCTCTACATCGACAGGTGAAACTTTCCCCCTCCCAAACAAGTGACTCATCTTAGTTGACCATGTTACGTAACTCAAGGTCATGGTCCCAACTTCCTTTGTTGTCCGTAATGACGAATGCATAGAGAGTGTGATCATCCCCTCTCCACCCGACCTTTATAAAGTTAAGTTAGAATAAGTTAACATGCAGTAGACAGAAGACGTTAGATGAGAAAATAGTGCTGACAGGGCTTAGAGTAGGCAGTGGAAGATCTAAGTGGTTTTTGTTATAATAGAAGTAGTTAGGAGATCTTTACATAAGCAAAGTTGTATTATAGTTGTATTAAATTATTTTTTGTATTGTGTACTGCACTGAGTTCTGTTATATATATATATATATCATATAT
>JAGDYQ010000199.1:969997-985795 GCA_021962125.1 Bulinus truncatus | reverse complement strand
TTAAGTTGGTCCACATACATATATTAAGTTGGTCCACATACATATATTAAGTTGGTCCACATACATATATTAAGTTGGTCCACATACATATATTAAGTTGGTCCACATACATATATTAAGTTGGTCCACATACATATATTAAGTTGGTCCACATACATATACTTTGTTGGTTCACATACATATGTTAAGTTGGTCCACATACATATATTAAGTTGGTCCACATACATATATTAAGTTGGTCCATATACATATATTAGCTTGATCCACATACATATATTAAGTTGGTCCACACACATATATTTTGTTGGTCCAGTGTATCGCTAATTATTTAACTTTTTCTTTTCAACAGATTCGGAAATAAATTTAATTTTGGCAGTGCTGGCGATTTTTGGTTCCCAGCGTTTCCTATTGGATCTGACAATGACTACAGAAGTCACGTGAAACAGATTAGAGAAATGGAGATCAGAGATGACGACGTCTTGATTTGTTCTTATCCTAAGACAGGTAAATAATGTTTCATTCATCACACCATTTGCTGGGAAAGACCAACTCCATCAACATATTAGTTGTTGTTGTTGTTGTTGTTATAATGTGGCTGTATGAGACTGGTGGGCGTGGGGTGAAGGGATCCATAATGTTTGTATCCGGTCCTTGTGTAAGTTTTAATTCCACCCAGATTTAAATCGTTTTCTAATATTCTTTGCGGAAGAAAAGTGTCTCCATACCAGAGGCATACCTAGGGTGGGGGAGGGTGGGTCCAAATACGAAAGTCCCCCCGGTCCCCAGCTTGAGGGGGCCCCAAAAAGTTTTTTTTACATTAAATATTTAGTACATTATCTCCTAACATGACGTCGAATGTAAAATTGCAGGGGCCTCCAAAGTGGCCAAGCCCCCCCCCCGAGCCCCCAAATCCTTAGGTTCGGCACTGCTCCATACCGGCTATTCCGACCGATGGAGGCTTACCTTTAAAATATCTTCCGGTATTTCAGCCCAATGAGCAGCCTTGTTAAATTATAGGTCAGTGCAGTACACTTTTAGCACATACATGTTGATATAAAATATCTGTCGTTGTTGAGGATCCCAGACGGGCCCCCAGATGTTGAGGTCCCCTTTGAGGGTATCCTTGGCTTGTTGCTAAGAGTATGAGGGCTGACTCAATGATGACTCGTATTTATATTTGTGTTTCTGCCACACACAGTCTCACCAACAATTAGACGTATAACAAGTGATGAATAATCAATTCCACAAGCGTGTGTACAACACTAAGATTTGTTTATTATACAAAGGCACCAGTCCGTAATAGGGATCTGGTGACTTGTCAAAAGCAAAGATAATTCAAACTGCAGCAAATAATCCAATATAAAATGAATGATGGGAACAAATGCGTTAGCGCTAGTTAATTCTCTCTCTCCCTGTCTCTCTCTCTCTGTCTCTCTCTCTCTCACTCAGAGACACAAAAATCGACTCGGTCACTACTCAGACCCTCCGTCGAATGTCTATTCACTAATCGACCCTCTCACTCGAGAGCCCACGGTCGAAAAGCCCTGAATCTATCTTTCATTCTTCATATCCCTTTCTCCCACGTGACCCTTAGCCAATCAAATATAATATAGGTTTCTTTCAAACTTTCAAATTAGGGGGTGGAGCCTAGATGAGGAGGGGGGGGGGAGAAATACGTCGTATAGACAAAGACCTTAGTAACTGGACATCGATCGGGTCGCTGTCCCTTTGAAGAAGCCGACCGGAGAATAGTCCGGTGGTCAGAGAATATTTCCCCTGGAATGTAACGTGTTTCTGTTACCTCCCTGCCTCGTACACCTGGCTGATGACGCAATTAACGGGGGTGGGTTAAAAAAAGGGGGGAAACTGGAACACGGGAACGTATATTACTATACATGGCATAATATACACCTTAACGTTAGTAATATTATTAAGTTAAGGGTTGGAGTAAGGGGATAGTTTCGACATATTAGTCACAACCCGTGACAGTCGTATTATAAAAGAAGGACTGCCGACTAATTGATTCATAAATAACATTGAATTCTAAAACAAATTTGTCATTTTTTTTTTAAATACGAAAATTAAAAACTGATTGACAGATTGCTATTAAACAGGTCGGTCCTGGCGGAAAACTAAATTGCTTTCTTTTCAGTGACTTTACCGATTACGTATCAGGAGATACTCGATGTTGAATGATTAGATAATCTGTCACAATCAATTTTTATAGGTCATACATACACAACAAGTATGGCGGCTTCCGGATTATGTGATCAAATCAATGCATGCGCATGCTGTCTAATTTATATTCTGTGGTGCATAGCATTTTTTGCGGAATCACAGTGCACCTGTGTAATGCAAAAAAAAAAAATTCGATTAAATATATAGAACCATTTTATGTAGCCTTTAAAATAATAGTTCACCGATTAAACTTAATTCATGCATGTTTCGACGAATCACTTCATTTACAAAATAAAACGTTTAGTTAATGAATGTGCTTGCAGGTCTTCACTGGCATATAGAAATAGTGAATATGTTGATGGAGGGTTCGGCCGACATGAGCAACCTCCCAGATGAAAAGATTTGTTTCGTAGATTCCAGAAACATGCAAACTTTTGTTTCTAGGCCGTCACCACGATTACTGGCCACACACGTTCCTTTCAGGTAAATGTTGCTGCAGCCCCGTAGCGTGAAAATTCTACAGCAGGGTGGGGGCAGGCATTCTACAGCAGGGGCCAGGAAATAGCGGTAGGGGGGGGGTTGAAGGTAATACATTTTACTAAATAGAACACATAAGCGGGGGGGGGGAAGACAAAACGCAGGGGGGTCCGGCCCCCTTGCCCGCCCCCGCACGCTACGGGCCTGTTTTGCTGTATACTCGGTGTAGCCTAGAGAACATATATCTTACAGTAATCACATCTCTATTTAAAAAGTTCTCAAATTACGACCTGAAAAAAACAAATGGCCGCCATTCATGTTATTTTCCTTTTTAATAGTGTAGCGCCTAAATATTGATGCACATTGTACACTGGTACAAATAGACCAATATGGCGGTTTTATGAGAAATCTTTTTTAAACTAGCTGTACCCTGCAAAACCTTTGCATAGAGTTATATCCCCTTAGGCTTGATCGGCAAGCTATGTTATTTTTTATTTCGGGCAGATCCGAATTTTTCATGGTTGTATTTTAAACTGGTATACTGTTGCATTAATTCTTTACTTTCGATTTAACGCAGAACCCAAATCGCTATTATTTTATTATAACAACGATGCGCGTTCTGTATTATTTATATTGTCGTGTAGTCTTTAAAGTTATTCTTTGAATATTTATGATTTTATCGAACAGAGTACATGTATCTTCCACCAACATTTGTTGGTATTAATTTTAGATGATGTGTGTCGGATGTTGGTATGGTAGCCCATAGAGATTTAAATCCATTTTCTTTATAGTCAAGAGTTATTCCGCTTAGGACTGAAATGTATTCCCGAATTTTTCGTTTCCATAGTTACCTGTTAATCATTTGAATACCGAGTTTTTTGCGTTCTCAAACAGGTGGTAAACGTACCCTAGAAGGGTTCCGCCAAAGGTTATGCATGGGGTACACAGTGATGATTATGTATTACACATGATACATCTATGCGATGTTTAGAGACTAGTTATAGTAGTTGGCAACACGTCAGTCAGTCAGTCATTATTTTTGTTGCCACAGTAATGTTTGCAGTTTTCGTACTCTTCAAACAAACTCACACAGAAAACTAACAGCGTCATTTTTTTCAAGTCCAGTGCCCGACTCATCAAATTCTTCTTCACTAACATGTCGCAATAAATATTCTTTCTCTAAACCGTTATCTTAACTCAAAACGTCTGCTGATTTTCGTGAGGTACATTTTAGAATCGATTTTTGAGTCACTTTTTAGTGATAGATTTTTTTTAAATTTAGCATACATGTTCTTGCTCCATGAACATCCTTGATTCGATAATTAATTTAGCAATTAATTAATTTTTTTTCTTAAAAAAAAAAAAAGAGTCGAAAAATTCTCACATCTAATTAAGGGATATAACTGTGTTAACTATGACGAACGCCGCTAATAGATGGGTTACCACCCTTGCATCAATAATAATACCGTTTCAGATAATAATATGTTTCAGATCGAGATCTATGCTAGCACGTGATCACCGCGTGCTGGTAGGTCAGAGCAGCGGTACACATGCGCGCATTGCAAAATTTAAATATATATATATATTAGAAAAATGTTAGTTTTTAAAAACCTCTATTTTTATCGTGTCTTGTTTTTTTTTTTTTTAATTTAATCACATCTTTTGCACAATATCGGATCTGTGCTGTACACGAAGCCATTTAGTAGCAGTTCTCAACCTATTTTCGTGACCGTGCCCCCAAAATAAATGTACTTTTTTTTTTTTCAAAATGGAGTGTGCTTTTTTTTTTCTAATAAGATGTTTGGGTCACGTGGTTTGGCGATGAGTCACGCAGCAAAAACGTGACCTTATTTAAACTACCCCTGCATAACCTCCCCCCCCCCTTTTCCCGTAAACCGCGGGGCACGCGTACCGCCGGCTGAGAACCGGGGCCATATCAGGGCTCGATTTACCGCCGGGGATGCCGGGGATATCCCCGGCACTGAGACCTGTCATCCCCGGCTCTGCTTTAGCTAATATATCCCAGCTCTGCAGAAATTTTGTTTCATTCCCGGCACTGGTTTTTTCTTAAATCGAGCACTGGGCCATATAATGTCTTTTTTTTTTTTTAATTTCCCCGCTTATATCAACATAACTAAAAAGTAATGATCTTCGTTGTCAACAATATTTTAACTAATTGACTCGAAATGTTATGAAATAGTGTATTGTCATCAAGAATACACCAGTGTACACAATTTCAAATACATTAAACCTTGCAAATTTAGTGATAATTGATTTCCCCCCAAAAAAAAACACGACATACAGTGCCAGACAAATCAAACTGAATTAAATCGTAAAAAAAAAAAAATAATAAAGTAAAATTAAAGAGATTTTTGTTTTTTTTTCGAATTTTAACTCACTGTGTGACGCATGTCAATGTCTTGGGTGTGCTCATGTTCAGTGCACCTCATCTTTCTAATCACAGACATCTACCGAGGCAAGTTCTGGAGAAGAAAATCAAAATCATCCACCTGGACAGAAACCCCAAGGATACACTGGTCTCGATGTATCACCACTTGAACAAAACCAAACCTCCTTTGAACTATCCCGGAACTTTTGAACATTTTTTTCATTTGATTCTTGAAGTTCGCTGTAAGATGTATGCAGTGACGTTCTCTGTGTGTCAGAATGTATGCAGTGACGTTCTATGTGTGTGTCAGGATGTATGCAGTGACGTTCTCTGTGTGTGTCAGGATGTATGCAGGGACGTGCTGTGTGTGTGTCAGGATGTATGCAGGAACGTGCTGTGTGTGTGTGTCAGGATGTATGCAGGGACGTGCTGTGTGTGTGTCAGGATGTATGCAGTGACGTTCTGTGTGTGTCTAGATGTATGCAGTGACGTCTTGTGTGTGTGCCAGGATGTATGCAGTGACGTGCTGTGTGTGTGTCAGGATGTATGCAGTGACGTCTTGTGTGTGTGTCAGGATGTATGCAGTGACGTGCTGTGTGTGTGTGTCAGGATGTATGCAGTGACGGCTTGTGTGTGTGTCAGGATGTATGCAGTGACGTTCTATGTGTGTGTCTAGATGTATGTAGTGACGTTCTATGTGTGCGTCAGTATGTATGCAGTGACGTTCTGTGTGTGTCTGGATGTATGCAGTGACGTTCTGTGTGTGTGGCAGGATGTATGCAGTGACGTTCTGTGTTTGTATTGATGCAGTGTCGTTTTGTGGGTGTTTATGAAACAGACAGACAGATAGATAGATAGATAGATAGATAGATAGATAGATAGATAGATAGATAGATAGATAGATAGATAGATAGATAGATAGATAGATAGATAGATAGATAGATAGATAGATAGATAGATAGATAGATAGATAGATAGATAGATAGATAGATAGATAGATAGATAGATAGATAGATAGATAGATAGATAGATAGATAGATAGATAGATAGATAGATAGATAGATAGATAGATAGATAGATAGACAGCTGTAGGTTAAGTATTCTATAAACATTGTGTGTGCACTGTACAGATATTTATGGCGACATGTTCGATCACAGTATGGAATGGCAGAATGGTATCGAGGCAAATCCAGATGTCCCCATCTATACCTCCGTTTACGAAGATCTTCTAGCTGTAAGTGTAATTATTGAACATCATAAACTATATCCTTTTTGTTGTGCAGACTTCATGGGCAGACTTCATGGGCAGACTTCATGGGCAGACATTTATTTCTACTTCCTAGTTACCCCGAAAGTCTCAAGTAATACTGCTGTATCCAATGACGTAGCTAAAACCGTGCTGCCCCCCCCCCCAGTGACGCCACTGCCCCGCCCCGCCCCCCCTCCTAAAGGAATAATTCTCAGTCTCGGTTTATCGTGGAGACCCGTGTGCCGCAAAGATCGAATTCCTTTAAACATGTTGTAGACATTCAAGCGGTTTTAGTGACGTTCCCCTTAATGCTGCAGTAATCGATTTCCTTAAAATAACATAATAAAATTTTGGATAGTCGAGTATCATTACTTTGTGTGAAATATACCAATAAATTGTTCTACCCTTCAATGACCCAATTCTAAATGCATGCAGATTGTAAAGTGGTAAAAGTTAAGATTCCGAAGAGGTAGCCATAATGAGGTGGATGATGAGGAGTTCATCAGTTTCTAGCACACAGGTCGGCAAACTATTTATGTGTATCGCAGGCCACTTCGGGTTATTAAATTTGACCGAACGACCGGACAAAAAAACCAAGTGGATGTACTATTTATATGAACTAATTAAATGTCAAGTTTAAAAAATACTAAATAAGCTCGGACTGGATCAAACAGCCAAAAAGTACCTACTTGGCCCTTGATTAGTTCTAGTACAATGCAGCCGCCTTTACCCACCGGCACAAGCCAGATACCTATTTATAGGTCAGACGACTTAGGGGTTATTGCCAGAACCCGAGAAACGACTTGTAACTCACAGGGCGGCTTGAACTCGGGAACTTACTTAGTCCCGGGCACCTAGCAGTCTCAACCAACTGGGGCCTCTCCTACAGTCTCAACCAACTGGGGCCTCTCCTACAGTCTCAACCAACTGGGGCCTCTCCTACAGTCTCAACCAACATGCCCCCCCACCCTATAATGTGGCCTTCAGTTCTTGAAATATTCAGTGTTTATTGTGAAAACTTTTTTTTCCCCTCAAGAATAATGTAGCTGGAGCTAGAATAAGGTTTTGTTTAAATTACGATCGAAAATATTGAAAGATAATTGGCAGTTATTGAAATACTGAAAGATAATTGGCAGTTATTGAAATATTTAAAGATAATTGGCAGTTATTGACATATTCGAGGGACGGGTGGCCGAGCAGTGAAGATGCTCAACTGTCAACCTGATAGTCTTGCGTTTTGTCTGGTCCCCCTCTGCCTGTTTGCGCTACTTCCCCCCCCCACATGCTATTGGCCTGGCCCCTGCTGTAGAATGTCTGGCCCCTGCTGTAGAATTTTCACGCTACGGGGCTGATTCTACACTTCATCTGCCCCGATAACCATTTAGGTCTATGGGAACTTTAAAATTATTTTTTTTAATTTGAAATACTCACTGTTTATTTGAACAAATCTTCCACAAGGATCCTGTAGATGGAGTCAAAAAAATAAATCAGTTTCTGGCCACCGATCGTACTGATGAACTGTGCCAACAAATCGCTGACGCTTGTAGCTTTACAAACATGAAACAATACAAAGAGAGGACGGCGCAACCATCATCTTCCGGTTTATTTAAGGACAATAAAATAGCTTTCTACCGGAAAGGTAAACAGGCTATTTAATACTTATGTAGGCAAGCAAAGCCGTAGCCAGGATTTTGTTTGGGCGGGGGGGGGGGGTGTGCGACTTGGGGGGGGGGGGCTGTGCGGAGAGTTTTATACAAGAAAAAATTGGAACGCAATGATAAAGAAGTTTATTTTATAATAGAATTTGATTCTTAGAATTAATTGGGGGGGGGGGCAGCAGCCCCCTAGCCCCCCTGGCTACGGCCTTGTAGGCAAGTATAACATCACTGGCCCCGGTGGCGTAGTGAGGGGGCAAGGAGATTCATCATGTCCGGGCGCTACTCAAAATGGTATATTTTACGTATAATATTATATGGTTTTTGAATGTGGGGGTGGGGGGGCGCTAAAAAAGGTATTATGCACCGGGGCGCGAGTTAAGTTCGCGAAGCCACTAACTGGCCCATCGCTTAAATTTATAAACAGTAATTGAAACTAATTTTCAAGGGCCTAAGAAAGCCAAAACATAAAGTGAAAACAAGTTCAGAATGCCAATAAAATTTAATAATGTTTGTATTAAAGTAACTATATATATAACCGTGTGAGATGAGCACGTCAAGCTGCAGATCTGTAAATTACAGCGTGTTAACTTTTCGTCTCTTTGTCTTAGCAAAGTCACATATATGACGTCCTCAAATTTTTATTTAGATTTCAAATCTCAAAGAAGTGCGGGTGCATTCTTAAAAATTATTAAATATGAAGTCGGGGAGGGCCTACGACTTTGAAAGTGCCTAGGGCCTACGATGACCTTAAAACGGCCCTGTGTAGACTAGTAGTTTGATGAGCTATCTCAATAGATAATATATAGTTTCTATTTCAATAGATCATACATAGTTGCTATTTCAATAGATCATACATAGTTTCTATTTCAGTAGATCATACATAATTTCAAACATTCTTTCTATCACAACGTCTTCTCCATTGACGATTTCAGGTGAAGTTGGTGACTGGAAAAACTGGTTCACAGTCGCCATGAATGAAGAATTTGATGAAGAATACAAGAAAAGAATGTCGGAATATAAAACTGTTTACAAATTTACACAATGACGTCTTTCATTCAGCTACTTTGTTGTCCTCGTTAAATGGACTTTTTACATTTTATTTTCAAATGAAACTCATGAATAAGTTGTTGTCTATCACCTCACCACTGTACGTTAGTTTGTGTCTATCACCTCACCACTGTACGTTAGTTGTTGTCTATCACCTCACCACTGTACGTTAGTTGTTGTCTATCACCTCACCACTGTACGTTAGTTGTTGTCTATCACCTCACCAATGTACGTTAGTTTGTGTCTATCACCTCACCACTGTACGTTAGTTGTTGTCTATCACCTCACCACTGTACGTTAGTTGTTGTCTATCACCTCACCACTGTACGTTAGTTGTTGTCAATCACCTCACCACTGTACGTTACTTGTTGGCAATCACCTCACCACTGTACGTTAGTTTGTGTCTATCACCTCACCACTGTACGTTAGTTGTTGTCTATCACCTCACCACTGTACGTTAGTTTGTGTCTATCACCTCACCACCGTACGTTAGTTTGTGTCTATCACCTCACCACTGTACGTTAGTTGTTGTCAATCACCTCACCACTGTACGTTAGTTGTTGTCAATCATCTCACCACTGTACGTTAGTTTGTGTCTATCACCTCACCACTGTACGTTAGTTGTTGTCTATCACCTCACCACTGTACGTTAGTTTGTGTCTATCACCTCACCACTGTACGTTAGTTGTTGTCTATCACCTCACCACTGTACGTTAGTTTGTGTCTATCACCTCACCACTGTACGGTAGTTGTTGTCTATCACCTCACCACTGTACGTTAGTTGTTGTCTATCACCTCACCACTGTACGTTAGTTGTTGTCAATCACCTCACCACTGTACGTTACTTGTTGGCAATCACCTCACCACTGTACGTTAGTTTGTGTCTATCACCTCACCACTGTACGTTAGTTGTTGTCTATCACTTCACCACTGTACGTTAGTTTGTGTCTATCACCTCACCACCGTACGTTAGTTGTTGTCTATCACCTCACCACTGTACGTTAGTTGTTGTCTATCACCTCACCACTGTACGTTAGTTGTTGTCAATCACCTCACCACTGTACGTTAGTTGTTGTCAATCATCTCACCACTGTACGTTAGTTTGTGTCTATCACCTCACCACTGTACGTTAGTTGTTGTCTATCACCTCACCACTGTACGTTAGTTTGTGTCTATCCCCTCACCACTGTACGGTAGTTGTTGTCTATCACCTCACCACTGTACGTTAGTTTGTGTCTATCACCTCACCACCGTACGTTAGTTGTTGTCTATCACCTCACCACCGTACGTTAGTTTGTGTCAATCACCTCACCACCGTACGGTAATTGTTGTCTATCACCTCACCACCGTACGTTAGTTGTTGTCTATCACCTCACCACTGTACGTTAGTTTGTGTCTATCACCTCACCACTGTACGTTAGTTGTTGTCTATCACCTCACCACCGTACGTTAGTTGTTGTCTATCACCTCACCACTGTACGTTAGTTTGTGTCTATCACCTCACCACCGTACGTTAGTTGTTGTCTATCACCTCACCACCGTACGTTAGTTGTTGTCTATCACCTCACCACTGTACGTTAGTTTGTGTCTATCACCTCACCACTGTACGTTAGTTGTTGTCTATCACCTCACCACCGTACGTTAGTTGTTGTCTATCACCTCACCACCGTACGTTAGTTGTTGTCTATCACCTCACCACCGTACGTTAGTTGTTGTCTATCACCTCACCACCGTACGTTAGTTGTTGTCTATCACCTCACCACCGTACGTTAGTTGTTGTCTATCACCTCACCACCGTACGTTAGTTGTTGTCTATCACCTCACCACTGTACGTTAGTTGTTGTCTATCACCTCACCACTGTACGTTAGTTTGTGTCTATCACCTCACCACCGTACGTTAGTTGTTGTCTATCACCTCACCACCGTACGTTAGTTGTTGTCTATCACCTCACCACTGTACGTTAGTTATTGTCTATCACCTCACCACTGTACGTTAGTTTTTGTCTATCACCTCACCACCGTACGTTACATCCAACTTCATTTTTCATATAAAAAAAAAAACTGTCCCCATTATCATTATGTTCCCATTATGTCCAGTATCTCACGACTTGCGGGGCTTAATTTAACGGATGCGAGGCCCCATCTTCTATTGTTTATACCATTCTATTGATTAGCTAAATTTAAATTGCGTGGCCCCTGCCAGGGGCTAGGCCCAATTAGGAGCAATCGGTCAAATCGCCCTAAGGCTGGTCCTGCCCATTAATTATGTACATTTATAATTTATACTACGTGCACTATTTAAACAAGAAACGTGTCTATTTATTTAGAATTGATCTTATCCAGGACATGTTTTAAATCAGAACACAATAAGTGTATATGTAACCCATCACAATTGAAATAAAGCAAGTGATATACATTGGCACATGGATCAGTTGTAATTTGATTATTATCTGTCTGACATTTAGTCACCTAAAAGGGGTTGTAAAACGAGGCAAGAAATAAGATGTTAGTGAAAGATCAGCGGACTATCATACTTGTGACTATGTGGGTGTTCTAGGGCTGGAGTAAGCAAACTTTTTGAGTCGCGGGCGACATTGGGTTCGAAAATTCGACCCGGGGGTGGGGGGGGGAACATAGCGGATGGAAGGAGAGTTGACACGAACCAATAAAAATTTTAAACAATGTAAACGTCATAACATTATAGGCCAGTGCTGTGCTTCAGTTTTAAACGAATGGCGGGCAGTAATCTGACCCCACACTCCTGTTCTTGGCTTATAGTTGAGCCACGCCCCTAAAGGGGGTTTACTCTATTACACTCGCAAAAATGTATTTTGTTCATATTTTGATTCCACAGTACAACCTGTGTTGAATCTAAATAGTTTCCTATTGTTGTCCCGCACTTCCTGTGACTAACCTTACTTATAATAAATAAAATTACATGTAATAGATAAAACAAGTTGTAACAGATACATTAAGTTGTAACAGATACAATTACAATAGTGATAGCTAACATTACTTGTAAAAGATAACCAAAACAAGTTTTATAGTTTATAAGTTTTAGAATTCGCCTGCACAATGGCATCCAGAGCAATAGTTTCCCAATGTCAAGGTCACACAAACGAAAAATCTGTGAATCGCCAAATCTTTTAGTTATGATGTCGGTTATCGAGAAAAAGTTTTTGATGATAATTACAATTTATTTTTGTATAGGTTAGTAAAATGCCATTCGAAAATCCTCTGCATTGCTCTAAAATATAGGTTTTCTTCACGAAAATATACGTTTTCTAAACTAAAACAAGTGTACAGGATATCGTAAATGAAGGGTACTACCTTTACTGCAATGTCTTGAAAGGGGGCAGCATCGTTGATTACTCAGACGCCATAACAAATCTTGGGTTAAATCCCTTGGCCAAAAAAAAAATATTTATTTTCTAAAAGAACTTGAAAAAAAAAAAAATTATTTTTGAAGATCTATGTACTGACGTTAGGAACCTACTTTTCCCACACGCATTAGATGTAGTTAAGTATTTGTCTTACAAATAATTTTACTGGGCGGAATTTCTGACATATGATCTCTGTGCTTCAATACTGTATCGGGCTGTATGATCTCTGTGCTTCAATACTGTATCGGGCTGTACAAACAGCAAGTTATTAAAAAGTTTTTAGATGTGTTGACACTTAAACATTGCCGTCAAAGTCTATTGGCTTTACATGTTGAATATTTGAAAATAAAATGTTAAAAAACCATCCACGTATATATAGCAAGTGGTATCAGAGTTAATATTAGTCAGGAGCGGGACAACCCCAGGCCGGTGGCTAAGGGGGCTCGAGTGTTTAAAAAAAAACGTTTATTTCAGACCTCATGTCCACTAGCAAGGGTCTGGCTGGGGTCAATGTTATTTAACGGACCTGGAAGGGGCAGTAGAAAGGGCGCCGCTGATCTCCCCTATGAGGGGTAACTACTGACTAGCTAGCGCTTTGATTGTGTGTGAGCCACATCGGCGTGCTCCCAATGTATGAGTGCGATCCCGGGCCACTCCAGTGACCTATTTCCTCGGGGCTTTCTTCACGCCATATCCATTGTCGGATAAGGCGAAGATCAAAGAAGAACACAGCAAAAAAATAATATTGTCCCAGTAGGGGGCTACACTAGGATAGATTGTCCCAGTAGGAGGCTATACTAGGATAGATTTCACAGTAGGAGGCTATACTAGGATAGATGGAATCATTCGTTCAGACACAGTGTGAGAGTCACGCACGTCATCGGAATCATTCGTTGAGACACAGAGTGAGAGTCACGCGCGTCATTGGAATAATTCGTTCAGACACAGAGTGAGAATCACACGCGTCAATGGATTAATTCGTTCAGTGTCGACTCAAATTGATGTTGAGAGTCAGTTCTGCCCTCTTTAGATGGAGAGATCCTCATTGAACAAACAAACTATGATAGATTGTCCCAGTAGGAGGCTATACTAGGATAGATTGTCCCAGGAGGATGCTATACTATGATAGATTGTCCCAGTAGGAGGCTATACTATGATAGATTGTCACAGTAGGGGGCTATACTAGGATAGATTGTCCCATTAGGAGGCTATACTATGATAGATTGTCACAGTAGGAGGCTATACTAGGATAGATTGTCACAGTAGGAGGCTATACTAGGATAGATTGTCCCAGGAGGATGCTATACTAGGATAGATTGTCCCAGTAAGAGGCTATACTAGGATATATTGTCCCAGTAAGAGGCTATACTAGGATAGATTGTCCCAGTAGGAGGCTATACTATGATAGATTGTCACAGTAGGAGGCTATACTAGGATAGATTGTCCCAGGAGGGTGCTATACTAGGATAGATTGTCCCAGTAGAGGCTATACTACGATAGATTGTCCCACTAGGAGGCTATACTACGATAGATTGTCACAGTAGGAGGCTATACTACGATAGATTGTCCCAGGAGGATGCTATACTAGGATAGATTGTCACAGTAGGAGGCTATACTATGATAGATTGTCACAGTAGGAGGCTATACTACGATAGATTGTCACAGTAGGAGACTATACTAGGATAGATTGTCACAGTAGGAGGCTACACTAGGATAGATTGTCCCAGGAGGATGCTATACTAGGATAGATTGTCCCAGTAGGAGGCTATACTAGGATAGATTGTCCCAGTAGGAGGCTATAATAGGATAGATTGTCCCAGTAGGAGGCTATACTACGATAGATTGTCCCAGGAGGATGCTATACTAGGATAGATTGTCCCAGGAGGATGCTATACTATGATAGATTGTCCCAGTAGAGGCTATACTAGGATAGATTGTCTCAGTAGGAGGCTATACTAGGATATATTGTCCCAGTAGGAGGCTATACTAGGATAGATTGTCCCAGGAGGATGCTATACTAGGATAGATTGTCACAGTATGAGGCTATACTATGATAGATTGTCACAGTAGGAGGCTATACTACGATAGATTGTCACAGTACTGAGGCTATACTAGGATAGATTGTCCCAGTAGAAGGCTATACTATGATAGATCGTCACAGTAGGAGGCTATACTATGATAGATTGTCACAGTAGGAGGCTATACTACGATAGATTGTCACAGTAGGAGGCTATACTACGATAGATTGTCCCAGGAGGATGCTATAGTAGGATAGATCCTATAGAGCGCTCCAAAGTCGGCACGTGACTAAAAATATTACCTCCTTTAATTTTAATTGGAGTGTTGACACTTTGCTATAAATATGTACTTTTTTTTCCTTTTGTCTGAATTTCGGGCACACGGCCCTAGAAAGGTTCGCCACCTCTGCCTTAGAGGCCTGACATCGTTATCCGCCAAGAGTGGGTCACGTGCTCAATATAGACCAATAGATAAACGTCTCGTTCTTACAGGGACTTTTACAAGAGTGGGGAGGTGCTAAATCAAATATACGCCAGGTCATATATCGAATATCACATTGATTGAACACAGCCGGTCATGGAAAGTCAACATATACTTTGAATCAGGCGACGGTCTGACAGGTGAATTATAAATATTGACAGAGGAATTTGTATTATCATTATTCACCGCTTTCACAAATGTAAATTACTTAAAAAAACGCAAAAGTGTGTGAGAAGATTGAATCGACACATCTTTGACACATCGAATGTTAGTGTTGGAAAGATATTTAAGAGATTTAATAAGTGATATATCTGGAGTTCTTGGGTTCTTCTTCAAAAAAGCCCCATACCTATATATCTAGGTAGGAAATGGGAAACTTTAGGATTAACATTTCTTAAACTTGTAAACATGACCTACATTCAGTATCTTGTGTTTTATATTCCACGCCAGTCATTTTTTTTTTCAATGTTGAGAATGTTTACTGTCCGAAACTGTTTATGACAATCAAATCATTTTTTGTATTATTTGATGGTCAGAGCCTACAATCAGTTGATTAAAGGGAGGAAATATTTTTTTTCATTGTATTGAGTGAAAAAGAGTTACTGCACATGGAATTATTATAATGATAGTTTCCAACTAAACAGTTAATGGCCCATTCAAATGTTGTTTTATTGGCTGATCAGTACCTCGGTAAAGTTGTGAGCGTGAACTGCTTCATGCAGGCTACGAGGTTTGAAAAGTAACGCTGATCGCGGATGCCCACTCTCCCCTGTCATCGCACCCAGAGCTGTTCTTATGTTTTAGAGGGTAAAGTACATTCGGGGGCCCTAGGCAAAAAAAGCTGTTCAGGCTCCCGCTGTTTAGGCTCCTGCTGTTTAAGACCGCTGTTTAGGCTCCCGCTGTTTAGGCTCCCGCTGT
>JAGDYQ010000199.1:899997-964997 GCA_021962125.1 Bulinus truncatus | reverse complement strand
AATACACATATACATACCGCAGTTAAAGCTACTTTTAATAATGAAAAAAAAAACAATTACAATTGGTGTAAAAAATTTGCGAATACTGATAAATGAAGGTCGATGTTTGTATCGGGCCTAAGGCTAAAAATCCTGTTTAGCTGAATGGTTAATCCAGCCTGCACACAGAAACATAATGTAAAGACACACAGACACAGACACACACATATACACACATTAATGCAAGTATTGTTTACTCCAAAGGGGCCGTAACTCTTAAGTCTTTACGGCCGAGTTCTCAAAAGTAATGGAAGTGAGGCTTACTTTTACAGAATTTAACAGCCATTGAAACAAAAAAAAAAGAAAATCCATTTTTAAAATGTTTAAAATTAGAAGTAGTTTTGTTTTTCTAGGAAAGAGAAAGTTGAGTTATTTCCAGGAACTCTCCGATCCGCCCCGGGAAGTTTAAATTCAGTGATGCGGAGCAAAATATTTCTGATCACCTGTGTAGTCGTTTGGTAATATTCGTTGAAGTTTGTAAATCTAGACTAGAGTTTTTATGCAGGGCCAGTGGAGGAAAAATTTTAGCTTCCTTAAATCAAGAGGGGCTTTGAAAACGGTTTAAAATTTGGGCTTTGTGGGGATCCCGCGATGGTCGGGGGAGCAGGCTCGCGCCCGGTGTACCGGTCTTTACATCCGCCTATGGCAGGGGTCGGCAACCTTTTGAGACGGAAGAGCCAAAAGTTATAATTTACAATTTTCTTAATTTTTAAAAGAGCCACTAAAATTATTGTTTCAATATTATGGTATTTGATCTGACCGCAATCGGACATCGAAAGAGCCGCAACTTGGCGTCGAAAGAGCCGCATGCGGCTCGCGAGCCGCAGGTTGCCGACACCTGGCCTATGGTAAAGCCGTCTGAAGAACATCGAAGGCCCTATGTAGGCCTACTTTAGCATCTAAAAGTCTTAAGGTGCCAGAGATTGAGAGTAATTGAGGTACACTTAATTTTTTTCATTTCTTCGAAACTTCCGTGGCCCCTAGGCACAGTATGGGACATGACGTCATCGTAAACATTTTTTTTTTTAAGTTTATAGATACTGTATTATACATAGCAACTCCGCCAAGGACGGTCCAAAACCCGGCTGAAAAAGGAGGAGGGTTATGCTGCGTCTGTTAAAAAAAAAAAACCCTTTGCTATAGTAACACTAAATAAAGAGAAAACAGATATTTCAGTCCTGGGAGAAGAAGGTTATTCACTACAAAGACCCATGAAGCTTAGTTGTGGGGAAAGCCGAAAAGGAAGCCACAAATCCGACTAAGAAATACCTGGAGGCGAGACCTTGAAATCGACATCACCAGGATGTGGTACAGCTGGAAGGGAGCTAGAGAGGATGGCTCAGGATAGAAGTCGTTGTAGATCTTTAGTTGGTGGTCCTTACTCCGATAGGAGTGACGGGCAATGATGATGATTACACATAACGACTTGGCGTTGCCCTATATTCTAAGCGTGTTTTTCTACCTGTATTTTTCAGGTATAATCATTTAATATTTTTAAAAAAATACGTGTTTGAATTAGTTCGGTTAAAGAATATTTAAGAAAATCTTTTGTGATGCTGTTGAGTGGTGAGCCTATATATAACTCAGGGCTCGATTTACCGCCGGGGATGCCGGGATATCTCCGGCACTGAGAACTGTCATCCCCGGCTCTTATTTAGCTAATATATCCCTGCCGGGGATGAAACCATGGACATTTATCCCCGGCTCTGTAGAATTTTTTTTTCATCCCCGTCACAGGTTATTTCTGAAATCGAGCACTGATGTAACTAGCTAATTGTTACAACATAACTATAACCGCTACATTGACTTTAAAATTAGATTCCTGGTTTATCCTAGATCAGGGTGTGGTTGTGAGAACGCGTTGATTTAAAGTGGGTCGCCAGTTGTTGTTTTTTTTTTCTTCTCATAATTGCTTAATCGAAAAGTATATACCAAAAACTTTCTCTTATCTTTTTTTTTTATTTTTACAGTGGGTCACTAAAATTAAAAATGTACCCAAGTGGGTCACGAATGGCCAAAGTTTGAGAACAACTATTCTTAACAATAAAAGACCATTTAAAAAAAAAATGAAATATTTGGTAGTATTATTACTTAACTAGATGTACCCTGCGAAACCTTTGCATAGAGTTTATCCCCTTAGGCTTGATCGGTAGGCTAGTTTATTTTTTGGTTTCGGGCAGATCCGATTTTTTTCATGATTGTATTTTAAACTGGAATACTGTTCGATTTAACGCAGAACCCATATTCGCTATTATATTATTAAGATTTTTGTTAACAACTTCATATGTCCTCTCTTGTATTTCCAGATGTGCTACTCAAATGACATGACATGTACAGGTATTGTTGGAGCAGACACTTGAGACAGAGATTTGGAGGTGTGAACAACACACCATGGTCAATGTAGCGGGTACCGACTTACATTCATAAAAAAAAAAATAACGATTTAATGGAGTTTGACTATACAGTGTTATATACAATGTTACCAGATTTTTAAATTAGGAACGCCAAATACCTAAATACGGTGCATATTTCTAAATGGCTACACATTGACTAGCATGGGGAGACCCAGACACAGAACAGCAGCATCTGGGAACTGCTCTTTTCCAGGAATAGAAAACAAAGCTAAACATGCGGTTAAGCTGCAGGAGCGTCTTCTGGGAGGCAATGCGGAGGACACTGGCCCAGGATCGCAGGCGAAGAAAACGCAAAAAGCATTGTTTTCGAACTATATTCCCATACTCGTGACTTTGGTGACCTTGGTTTGTCGAGTCCTCTACGTCATAAAGCCAAGGAATTGGTGGATGGTACATCCGGACGAAGTTTATCAGTCAGTTGAGAGTATGTATGAGTGTTTGTGTGTATATGTGTGATTGTGAGTATGTGTTTGTGTGAATATGTGTGATTGTGAATATGTGTTTGTGTGAATATGTCAGCGTTTGTAAGTGTATATGTTTGTGAGAATATGTGTGTTTGTCGATACGTTGTTTGTGTGTATAAAGGGTGTTTTATCTCTATAAAAGTGTACTTTATATACGTGTTTGTTTTTTGTTTGAATATTGTATGTTTTTGTTTATAAGTGTGTGTTGGCGTATATGTGTTTGCATGTATGTTTTGTTGTCTGCATATGTGTATTGTTATTTATATGTAAGTGTGTGTGTATTTTTTTTTATTTTTTTGTGTGCAGAAATGTGTGTTTTTGAACAGTAGGTTAACTTCAATAATGTACCATTGAGTTGACCAATAGAACCAAGACTTGCTATCGAGGCCTTGATGGAGTTTTTTTTTGTAATGAGAAGTAATGACTGTTATCATTTTCAACCCCTCAACCCAACCCCCTCCCCCTTATTAAGGATCTAGGTCACAGTCAAGGTCAACAGATCACACGTCATTAAAATCTACGGTCCTCCTATTAACGGTAATTCATATCCGGGTTTCTTTAAAATAACTTGTATGCTAGTGTTATTTTAGTCCCAGGTCATATTTTAGTTTCAGTTTTTATTTCCTTTTTTCTGTAATAATTTTAGTTTTCGTCTAGTTTTAGTCTTGCTTCTAATTTTAGTTTTAGTTTTAGTTCTCGTTGACGAAAAGTCAACATTTTCGTTAACGAAGGTTTTAGTTTTAGTTTTCGTCAACAAAAACAACACTATTGTATGCATTCAAAAACCTTTTTGTGTTTGTTTGTTGGACATGAATTAATATAATAACAGAGGGCACAAGTCCACGGACCTTTTGAATGGCGCAGTGCCTTGACATTGCACTTGATTCTTGATTGAACTGAAAAGTCAAAGTTATTCGACATACACAGACACACACACACACACACACACACACACATAGAGACCTGAACACACTCGTGCATAAAGATTGACAAACATACGAACACACATTTTAACACGTACAGAACACACATCAACACATTCAGACGTGTACGCACACACACACACAGTTTTATTCTTAAACGTTATAACGCTAAAAGGGCATTTGTGTTGTCAATGTGTTTTCATGCTAATACTATCATGTTTACTGCCATAACCATAGTCTGTAACGAGCTCTTTATAGAGGTACTTATGGAGGCACTTAATGGAGGCATTTTATAGCGACACTTTATTTATGAGCTCAATGCTGACGATAAATGTCATAAAAAGTAACGACTGACGCAACTGTGTGTGTGTGTGTCTTTGTGTGTGTGTGTGTGTGTGTGTGTTATACAGTATATTACAATAATATGTGTATTTTGTCACTATACAGTATATTACAGTAAAGTATTTGTGTAGTCATTCTACATTGTATTACGGTAAATTGAATATTTTGCTACTACAGTCGATTCCGCTTAATTGGGACACATCGGGACCGAGGCTTTTTTGTCCCAATTAAACATACAAATGTACTATTGGCTTCTTGGTTTGGTTTCTTTGAGATTTGTCCCAAATAAGCGGCTGTCCCAATTAAGCGGTGTCCCAATTAAGCGGAATCCACTGTATTAACCCTCCAATATTATTTTTCAGTCGCTCACCTGCACCTCTATGGTTACGGATTCAGATCGTACGAGTTCTCCCCTCCTCCCCCGGAGAACCAGAACGTGACCAGGTACAAAGAGATGGAGCTGAATGCGGACATGTATGGACTGAGGTCACCCTTATACCCGTACTTCTACGTCATGGTTGGTTGGCTAGCATCGTGGGCTGGACACAACCATAGCCCATACGTTGTAAGAATTCTCTGTTGTTTCTGTAAATAATGTAGTGTGCAGACACGATATGAAGTACTAAGGTCAATGGGGCATTATATAGTCTCATTGTTTCTGGATATAATGTTGTGGGCAGACACGACATGAAGTACTAAGGTCAATGGGGCATTATGTAGTCTCATTGTTTCTGGATATAATGTTGTGGGCAGACACGACATGAAGTACTTATGTCAATGGGGCAGCATATAGTCATAGCAGATTTTCACTCTGTGTGTGGAGGGTAGGGAGGTGGTTTCTCAGTTTATGAACCTAATTACAGTTGTTGTTATATTTCAGTAAACGAGAATTAGGGCCTTCCTAAACAAATGGGCAGAGTTCTTTCCAAGGGTCTGTGAATCTCGGAAATCTGTGAGAATCTAGAATTGAATGTTCAGTATGAATGTACTATGGGCATTGCCAGACCAACAATTTCCAAATAGTATAAACATATTCACAAGTCAATAACGTGGGCAATCTAAGTGATGGGAGCTGTGAAAACCTTTTTTATTTGTTTGTAAAAGTGGTTTGAGTCTACGATGCTCCACGACCAATAAAAGCGAACAGACGCATTTAGTTGTGCATTAGTGTATACCTGACAGTCCCAATCATTGATACTAAACTAGTTTTATTATTGAGACGGAATTGTTGACAGCATCACGCTGTAATGGTTTTCATATATTGGCCTCTATAGAAATAAACAACTAAGAATTGTTGACTATAATCACTTTATCATCACGTTTGTAATTGTTTTAATAAAGGACTTATAAACAAGAAATCAAAGTTAAAATATATTTCATTATTTTTTTTAACGCTGGATATTACTTCCCTTCATAACATTATTCTGGTCTCCCTTGTTCAAACAAGTGTACCGAGGTGCTTACGGCAGCCGCCACAAGATTAAAATATATATGGTCATTTAGAGGAGGCCTTATATTTAAGGCACATTCGGCCTACAGGGCTGCAGCCTAAGGCAGATTTAACGACGAACTAACGCCATGGGCCCCTAAGCCTAAGGGTCCCGCAACAAACGGTTTTTACACGCATAGTTTTACTTATAGTCTCTGTGTATATTTTCTACATACGGGATCCCAAAATATCTTATTTTTGGGGCCTCTTACAAACTATAAGTGGGGCGGGTGGCCGAGTGGTGTAGACACTCGACTGTCGACCTGAGAGTCCTGGGTTCGATCCTCGGTGAGCCCCATGGAATTTTTCCAGGTGAAATTTGGTGCAAAGTCGTCCCACAAGTCCACCCAGCTTTAAATGGGTGACTTAAGTTGGGGAAGTAAAGGCGGCTTGGCGTTGTGCTAACCACACAATCCCTTCATATGCCGAGGTTAAAGAAACAGATGAATTCTACACTTCATCTGCCCCGATGGCCCGTTAGGGCTATGGGAACTTTTACAAACTATAACAACGGGGACCCATTTGGCCTTCTTTCCCCCTATTTTGCATCAGAAGCGACCGATCAGAAGATACTAAAGTACCAAAGTATATATAATTCACAATAATTATTCCGTGTTTCAATATGTTTCAGCTCTGGCGAGTGGCTCATGTCCTGGTATCGTCCATCTTGCCTCTCGCTGTGCACCGTTATGTTTCCAAACTCTACAAATCCTACAAGGCAGGTTCAATGGCAGCCGTCATGGTCGCCTCTTCCGTCCAGATAAATGTCGTAGGGACACATTGCCTGGTGCATTCATTTTTAGCACCCTTTACTTTTTTCTCGCTATTTATATTCGTCAAGCATACAAGTCATAAAGTTTGTCAAACCACTCTTGAAGGTAAGTCAGTAATATACAACGATTCCTGGAAACGATCTGGAAATTCTGTGAAAAACAATGGGGAATCAATGAGTAACGGGGTTTCCCCGGATATGAACCGCAACCACATTAGCCTAAACAGCAATTTGAAGCTCTCCCAACAAATCCACGGTAATCGAACGTATAAGGCTGCCGATAACTACATCAAAAGACTGGTCATCCAGTGGAATTGGCAGATATTCAGTGCTGGCCTTATAATGGGGCTGGTCAGTTACGTACGCCCTGATGTCATTTTGGTTTACTTGTTACATTTTATTTTGTTCGGTGATTTCCGCAGCATTCTGCACAGCGCGAAATTCATTCCCCTTGGCTTTGGTCTATTTATCGCATGCGGAGTTGGACTCACGGCGGACTTTCACTACTACGGCTTTGGCGTCATCACCCCTCTGAACTGGTTCCATTTTAATGTGGTGAGAGGTTTGTCAGCTGTGCTGTTCGGGAGGACGAGCTCCTCCGTGTACTGGAACGAGATCATCAGCATCCACGGCCTGGGCTTCCTTTTAGCGTTGTCTTTTGTGATTGAAATAGCGCTCTGTCTACACGCCGCCAGCTCCGAGGCGAACCGCGCAAAGAAAGCCAATCTAGAGGAGAACTCAGAGGGCGATGCGGATGCGGCCAATATTAATACCAAAAAACACTTGAGCTCATTTGGACCTTTTCTTATTTGGCTGGTGTTGTTCATGGTTTACCTGGCCAACGGACATAAAGAAATCCGTTTTCTCCACGACGTGTTTGTCCTTATCCTAGTCTACGTTTCCGTCGTTTTCGTCAAACTTAAAAAAGTGGTGAGAAAGAAGACCTTGAGGGTGAACCTTCTGCGAGCGGTGATGGCCATATATGTCATGAACCAGTGGATCGTGTTTCCGTCCCCAACCAGCAATGGTCACTGGGTGTACCAGAGGACGGAAGGCGTGCAGGACGTCAACGCCTGCCTGCGATACGTGGCGTCGCGTAGTGATGTGAACGGCGTTTTCTGCGACGGCAACCTTCACATGACCGGCGGGATGACCCTCCTGCACCAAGACGTCGCGGTTATGTCCTTGATGGCCGGGGGCTACTATGAGTACGGTCCTGGCTCCAGGGTTAACTTGACCTCTAGGGCACCTCTGGGAGACCGAAATAACACGTCGGTCATCGAGTTCACGCGAGCGTCCGATTACGTGGCGTCGCAGAACCAGCTGGCCACGGCCAGGGTCATCATCACGAAGCAGGCCTACAACTACGTTGTGTTCCGACGCGATCACCAGTTTCTCCCCGTGGGCTTTGATGAAGTCTTCGCCGCCGGAAATAGACGAGTGCTACGAAGGTCTCTAGATGAGCAGTCAGAGAGGACGCTGCAAGGTCTTCTGGAAAGGTTGGTTCTCACGTCTCTATAAAAGAATGAGCTCGTTTTTGTTTGATTGTTGTTGTTTTTGTTATTATTTTGGTGGAGGGGGGTACTTACAGTACATTCATAATGTATGGTAAGCAGCTGTGATGTTCCAAGTACTGTACATGTAAGTACTAGTACAAATACAAGCACCCACTTTTTGAAACGTACAAGGTAGACTGTGAGTACAAAGGGTTAGTACTCCAAAAATATACTCGAGTACCGGTACTTGGTACAACAAATACAAAGTCCTATCTCTGGTAAGCGTAGCCGTTCATATGGATAAACAAACTAGACTGCTGACTAAAGCCCCCTCCCCCCCCCCCCATTTCCCATTGCTAAGGGAGTACCCTGATTAACTTGTTTATTTTGTCAACCACAAAGAAGGGCAACATGAGCAATTGTAAGGAGCCTCGGGGTCGTCAGAAAGGGCATCAGTTTTCTAATATTATTATGTGCCCATGTTTGCAGGTGACGGCCTTGAAGAGATTTTACCAAGTACACTTCAACTGTAGTTTTCTCCCAAAGACTTTAGCCCTAATGTTCCGTTGCCTAGGGCCCCCCACTGATCCTATGCCAAGGGCCCCAATGTTCCTTGGCCTTGGGCCTCTAAATGTTGTTGGCCTCGCTCCCCCATACACTCCTTTTACCAAGGCTTTGATAAACGTAATAACTGATGTTAATGATTACCTTAGACATTCTGTGCTATAAGTTTTGCCTTTAATAGCGATGTCATTCATTGGACCCTATGATCTATCCAGAATTCCTCTAGGTACCAATGCTACAGTCATGCTCCATGAGGGTGATGTATTGTATCATATGAATCAGTACGAAGAAGCCTCACAGAGATTTCAGCATGCGCTACACTTGAATGCTAGCCTACTAGAAGCTTACCTGCCTTTAAAAAACTGCTATCTCAAACTGGGTAAACCAACTTCCGTTTGTAGATGAGACTATGTTGACTGTAATATAGACTATATAATACTCCGTTAGCAAGAAAAACCTGCTAGTCGGTATAAAAAGTTAGGCTTTATTTGTTTACCCATGCCCATCATGTTTATTTATTACCACAATAATTGTATAAACATCTGTACGTTAAAGGTCTGAGTGTGTGTGTGTGTGAAGTCCCTGTAAGTATGAGATGTCTCCAGGCCCGTAGTCAGGTCAAAGTAAGCAGGGGGGCACCAATACCCAGCAAGGGGGCAGTTTTTCTCATTTTGGTTACTTTTTCTTTATTTTTTCCTCTTTTTCTTTGTTAAGCGGGGGGGGGGCACTCCACACCTAGCGGGTGGGGGGGGGGCACGGCCCCCCTTGGCTACGGGGCTGGATGTCTCAATGATGGGACGACTTTATGATGCCCTACTTTTATCCCCACCAAAGCCATAGTGCAATGGCTTAGCAACCCTCGTATATGTACAGGCCGTATTGTTATTGTTAATTCATGAGATGTGTATCTGTGTAAAGAATTTTTAAACACAGTTCCACCGTAAGTTTTAACGCTTGCTTGAACGCTGTCCTCAGGCAAACTCGGTGCTGCTAAAGCTCTGCAGACCAGGTGTCGCTCAATGTTCACAGCAAGAGAATGTGCCACGACAAGGAAGATAACTCGCGTTTAATGGGGTGGTGGGTAACCATGGAGACAAGTTAAATGTTTTTTATATGTTTTTGAGAATAAAACTTTATGAAATAAAGTGAAGTGTGCTGGCTTTTTTTTTTAAAAAACATCAAGGAAAATGTGTTCTTGTACACCATTCAGTCATGGCCTATCGAAAAGTCGATGATATAGTTGTATTTATCTATTCATTTTATAAATGTATATATATAAAGAAGTAGCACGACTTTAATTATTTTTTAGAAGGCAGTGGCTACGGTTCGGTCCGACCAAACCCGTATTTTTTTTACTTCGGGTACCAGCCATAGATAATATTGCTCCACACCCTAACCCTAATCCTGAAAAAAAAAATTCTGAAAAAATAAATAAATTTATATATGCCATGTATACCCTAATATAATGGTTTTGGCTGGTGCCGGAATCACTGCGTTTTTAGAAATATTAAGATGGGAATATATCACAGTTGGTGTGCATGATGAATACACCAGATTCTATTCCAATCCAACTAATGAAAGAGTCCTGTAATTCAGATTTTAATTGGGTGATTGAGTATGATAATGTCATTTTTTTTCACTCATTACACATTATTTTACTCAATACCAGTGGTGGGTTTTTTCTTAAGACTGGGGAGTGGCCTTCACATGGTGGTAAAAATGACAGTCTCCCGGCCCATAAGAAGTACTTAATGTATTCCAACCAATAGAGGAGAGGGATGCTGAGTAAAAATTCGGAATTTAATTTTAAAATAATGTAAAGGCTGTATCAATATTTATAAAAGTAAAAAAGTAAAGTTCCCTTAACCCTATCGGGCCATCAGGGCAGATGAGGTGTAGAATTCATCTGTTTCTATAACCTCGGCATATGAAGGGGTTGTGTGGTTAGCACAACGCCCAGCCACCTTTTTATACTTCCCCAACACATTTTCACCTGGAAAAATTCCACATGGTCCTCACTGAGGATCGAACCCAGGACTCTCAGGTCGACAGTCGAATATCTACACCACTCGGCCACCCGTCCCACAACAATATTTATGATAGGTGAAAAAAATCTTACAGACTGATACAAGTTCAGGGGCGATCACAGAAATGACTGCATGAATCGAGGACAGAGAATCTGACTTATGCCCCCTGAAATCAACAGACTCAAAAAAAAAAAATTGTATAATTTTGTGAAAAAAATTCTGGAATTGTTATATTGTGTTATGGTAGATCTGCCTATTACAGGGGTTGCCTGGCATGTGGTTGGTGATAGCATCACTCCGTAATCAAATTATCAAGTTATCGTGAAAAAGGTAATTAAATACTTGAAAGAAGAATAAATAACCAGTTCATTGGGAATCATAAAAAATTTTCATTTCCCAGCTTACAGAGGAAAACAAACATAAGTAAAAGAAGCCATACAACCATTGTTTGTGATTGAACTAATTTACTATGTTATATATATACATATATATATATATTCAGATGTCTAGACACAAAAGAACATTGATTGTGCTAATTAAACTTAAGTTTGTCAAAATAAGAAATCATGAGCACAAAGTTTCACAGGTTGGTTTACACCTGAACAGTACCAAAAACAATCTTTGGTTCAACCCCCACCCCCTTTCCCATCAGTGCCAGAGCTTCTCTCTGGTATGAATGCCCTCTGCCCATTCAGCATAAAAAAAAAATTGAGTGCCTGATAACTGTTATGGACAAAACCCCAAGCAGGCACCAAGGAGGGCAGACGTAACTGGGTTTTCTGGGACTCAATTCCTTAAACCAACACCACTCAAGTCAGGCACACAACTAAAAATGTCCAGTCAAACAAAATTTCAGCAGCAGAGAACAGGCTGTCATAGAAAACTGACAAAGATAAAATAAGTAATATTGACAACTGTATAAATATACAACATCTGATGAAAGACTTGAATGAATTGTACACATCTAGGTGGACATTTAAAGTTTATGACCTACATACACAGCAATAAAACAATTCATACCACATGAAAGTAAGATCTATCACCAGCGTGGTCCCCCCAACCCATGGTTGTTGTGTGGTCACAAAAAAAATGTAAGCTATTAAAATTACTTTGACTCTAGATTTAGAAAAATATGTTGTTTTTTTTAAATACATCTCCCCATTTACAATTCCTAAAAAAAAAAAAAGGGGCGGCAGTCGTAAATCAGAAGTGACATATTAAGTGCCTAACAGCAGGGAGAGAGCGAAAAGGGATGTCATCTGTGGAAGTCTCACTGTCTCACATTTTTTTTCCCAGCACCTAGTTTAGACAGAGGTCTTCTTAGATATGAATTGTGGAAGAGCATTAGTTGGCTTCCTTTTGTTGTTTATTTTTAAATGGGTTCTTGGCCAAAACAGGCTGGAAAACACTTGATGCATTATACAATATAAAAAACATAACAAAAAACTAAAATATAAAAAAAAAAAAACATCAGTCTTTTTCATTGACAAACTTCAAAGGGTCATTTGTCGACCTTTGCATTTTGCGTTGCTGAGTGCTAATAAGATCCCTGTCATAGTTTTCTCGAAATAAAATTGTAGCTGCAAAAAGGGCCGTCCAAAAACCAAGTATTAAACTTAATGGCAGTTGATTAGCTTGGTTTTTTCTGTATTGGCGTTGTGTTTCCTGATACCTTAAGAATTCCTGATATTCACTAGCTCTTCGCTCTCGTATATCATTATAATGTTGTCTGTAGAATTCATCAAAATTGTAAATTTTAGAACGGCCACGTGGTGGAGGAGGTCTAAATCCTCGTTGAAAGTTATTATTTTGTCTATAGGCTTCCGTGTAGTCTTCTTTTTCATTTTCACTGCTACTGGTATCCTCTCTGAAACAAATAAAATACAAATTAACGACTTCACCTTTTTATTAATTTTGTAAACATACATGTACTACAAATAAGCTGTAAATTAATAATTTATGTAACTATATAAATTAGGGCTGCTAATTACTTTTTGTCATTTTTTTTTACAGAGTAGTGTGATGGTGTAGTAAGCCATAGTCATCGGTTGGGGGGGGGGGGTAAACAATAAGAAAATGGCTCTTTGGGAGCGCACAAAAACTCACAGAAGAGCCGTATGTGGCTCTAAGAGTCACATTAGGCCACCAATGGAATACTGTTTAAATACTAAAAATTCGTGCCAATTAAACTTGAGTTAATTTCAAATGAATGTTTTAAATTATGTGCTATTTCTATTTAAGAAAATTTATATTTATTAGAATAGAATCGCTTTAAGTGTCAACAAAGATGAAATGAAGTTATTGAGTTTGGACAGTAGTGGCTAATGTAATGAAATCTCTATTGTTTTTTTTTTTAACTCATTGACTTAAAAGCTAAAACATTCACAATCATCACATACAAACAGAAACAAACATAAAATAGTTATCTTAAGAAAATTACACGGGTCCATAAGGGTTAATGACTGAATCATCTTTGAGTAATCTTTAAAAGAAATTAGTTGCATAACACGCAGATTACAAACTATGAAGAACTTGCTATCAAGACAAGACTAAAAAACAAAAGTCAAAATGATGGAGAAAAGTATTTCAATAATCAAAATGTACAAAAAAGAACTTGCTGTGATTCAACTTTTGAAGGACTCAGAACGTATTTAACACACTCTGCTAGTATTCTTTTTCATTATACCATAGTCTATTATAATCTAGCCTGATCTTAATTCAGTTTTTTCTGCACTACTTGGTCTTCTAAGGACCACAGAGCAGTTTCAGACTCCAGCAAAGTCTGCCCAAGAAATATGTTTGGCCTCGGGCGAATGGCGCGAACTTCATGTTTTGTTACAATGAAATTTTTAAACGCCTGCCCCCTCTCTCTAGACATGGGACTGGTGTGGTTGCCCAGTAGCCACTGACTCCAAGACTGTAAAGGGGTCATTCAGTTGACATTTTCTGACATTTTTAGTAATCATGTTTATTTTTCAACCGTTGCAAGCCATTTAAAAAAACATAAAGAAATCCTTAAAAAGTCTGAAAAGTTATTGGCCAATAATAGTAATGTGACAAAGGTCTTTGAAAAATAAGATTATTATATTTGATTATCACATATATTAAATAAGTTTAAGACTAAGAATCAAGTGTGAAGAATATTTTAATATGTATTAAGATAATCATTGGGTGCTATGTGTTATAGAGCGGGATTGGTTAAAAACCATTATTTTAAATATATCCACCACTTTTCTGGAAAAATTTCAGACGTTTCATAATACTGTCTATTTCTATAAATAGTAATTCTCTGCTCAGAAATGATTTTTTTTTATGAAATAACTAGCTGTACACTGCAAAAACCATTGTAGATAAATAGACTGATTGACCATAGCTCAACTTTGAGATTATCATGCAAAGGTCGATGTAATTATATGAGTCTATTTTTTTTTTGTTAAAAATGAAATTGAGAAACTTATTAGTAGTTTTTTTTTTTTCTTTACACAACCTAAAGGATAAATTATTTTAAAAAAAAAGTATTTGTGCGTGGGATTCAAACACCAGCAGCTGGAATCTCAAGTCTGTTCCTTACCAATCTGGCCATTACGTTGCACTCTCAAAGCGACATTTTTATAATTTTATTTAAAATTGCTAGATTTTTTTGAGCTTTCACTTAGTCTAAGTCTAAGTAACATAGTCTTTGTTTTTAATTTAAAAACAAATTAAAGTAGAATTTAATTGAAAAATAAATAACTTGATAACTGAGAACTTAATTTACATAACGTAAATTATGCAGAAATATTTTTTATCAGATCGACTTTTAAAAAAGAATTTTATCAATAAAGTTTGTTATGATGAGTGAGGCTATTTTTTTATCGTAAAACGATTTTCTATTGTTATAATTTTTTTTCATTTGAAATGCTATCTGTTAAAAAAAAAATAACAATATTAATAACAATATTTTATTATTTTTTAAAATATTTTAGTCGTTTATGTCTCATAATTAAAAACAACAGAAACTATTTAAATTTGTAGATTTTTTTAAAAGAGACGCAGGCACGAAGCCATTAATATTTAAATGGAAACAGTATACTTGTTTTTACTTTCAATCTACAACAGACTTGAGACAAAAAATATTTTTTAGATTTTTAAAACATATCATTATTTAAGCTGTAATTATATAGGCAGTTTTACCCAGCTGCCAAAATGGCAACATAAGGGAATTTAGGGGGAGTCTTCAAGGCAAGGCGCAAGGCATATTTCCTCAGCATTAGGAGGCACATTTAATTTTTTATAAAATTGCTTGTAAATTCCATAAATGATATGAAAGATTAACCTGTGAGTGTGGCTCATCTGCTGAGGGCTGTAAACTCCCTTATCATACATTCGCCTTTTCCTTATATTACCAAGAACTTCATATGCTTCATTTATCTCGGTAAAGAGAGAGTGACTCTTTTTACATTCTGTAACATCAGGATGGTGCAATTTGGACATGTTGTAATAAGCAGCTTTAATTTGATTTTGAGTAGCGTTAGGTGTGATACCAAGTATATCATAGTAATGAGATGTAGATTTTGAAGTGGCCGCTCTATACACATTGCGTCGAGGTTGCCGACCATCCAAAAGAAAAAAAGGGGAAATTCCTTTCGCTGATTTCATAACACATTGTAAAGTGTGAATATGGAGATCACCTGCACGAAAACTTGAAACTATATAAAACGACATTTAAAAAAATGTACAATCAGTTCTTTTTATCACGAAAAAATGAGCATGTCGACGACAACTAATCTAAGTTTGCAAGTGTAAACTATAAGATCAACTACATGTAATGTTATGGTTTGACCCTTAGCTTTTGTCAGCCATTTTAATTTTTAACAAGGGTAACTCCAGATAACCTATTGGCAGGAAGGACAACCCATTGAATTTATTCCCAATCGATTTAGGGACTTAGTTATTTTAATTTTACGCTAGTAGAGTAAAATAAAATGCAGTGGCAATTTAAAATATTACTAAATAACCTTTAAAATTGATTTATGCGTTTTTGTTTTCTGTTTCAATAGTAATAGCTGTATATGCACATGTTTTTTTTTTATTATACATGTACATGTATTTACACAAAGAGTTTTTTTTTTCTTCTGATTGATATCATATGACTGAAAGTAAAGTTCACTTAGTATTCGTCCCCAGAGTTTGGTGCGGAAAGGGGGGAGGGGTAAAGCGCATTGTATTTGAGGGCAAGGGGTGGGAGCGATCTACTTAGGCTACTTTGTCATCTGCAAGGTGCGTAAACAAAAAAAAAACGAGAATCGGGTAGCGTTTTAAGTCAGACAGTGTTGCATAATGTTAGTTATGGACATGCCTCCATGGAACGACATCAACATTCATTACTTCAACTTGATGGACCTACCCCATGGAACGACCTCAGTCAGTCATTCATTCCACGTGATTGACCTACCCCCATGGAAAGACCTCAGTCAGTCATTCACTCCTTCCACGTGATGGACCTACCCCATGGAACGACCTAAGTCATTCATGCCTTCCACGTGATGGACCTACCTCCATGGAAAGACCTCATTCATTCATTCCTTTCACGTGATGGACCTACCTCCATGGAAAGACATCAGTCATTCATGCCTTTCACGTGATGGACCTACCTCCATGGAAAGACCTCAGTCAGTCATTCATGGCTTCCACGTGATGGACCTACCCCATGGAAAGACATCAGTCAGTCATTCCTTCCACGTGATGGACCTACCTCCATGGAACGACATCAGTCATTCATCCCATCCACGTGATGGACCTACCCCATGGAACGACATCAGTCAGTCATCTCTTCCACGTGATGGACCTACCCCATGGAACGACATCAGTCATTCATCCCATCCACGTGATGGACCTACCTCATGGAACAACATCAGTCATTCATTCATTCCCAGTGATGGACCTACCTCCATGGAACGACCTCATTCATTCATTCCTTCCACGTGATGGACCTACCTCCATGGAAAGACCTCAGCCTTTTTGGGTTCCTGTAGCGTTCCCATAATTTGATATACCAAGGTTCTCAAAGAGTGGGTCGCGATGCGTAAAGGTTTGAGAACTACTGATCTTTATCATCATCTATCATTAGTTCTTTAACATCCTGATAGATAGGCAAACTATGCGACTGCCTTGACCCCCCACTGATGAGTCCCTAACCCCCCGTAAATATATATATATATATATATATATATATATATATATATATATATATATATATATATACAGTGGATTCCGCTTAATTGGGACACCGCTTAGTTGGGACAGCGGCTTATTTGGGACAAATCTCAAAGAAACCAAACCAAGAAGCCAATAGTAAATTTGTATTTTTAATTGTGACAGCCGCTTAATTGGGACAAAAAGCCCCGGTCCCGATGTGTCCCAATTAAGCGGAATCGACTGTATATATACAGAGAAAGAGAGAGATAGAGAGAAATAGAGAAAGAAAGAGAGAGAGAGAAAGAGAGAGATAATAGGAATATTTGGGAGCTTATGGGAATATGTAGGAGCTTATGAGAATATGTAGAATATTATGGGAATATGTGAGAGATTATGGGAATATGTAGGAGCTTATGGGAATATGTAGGAGCTTATGGGAATAATAAGGAGCTTATGGGAATATTAGGAGCTTATGGGATTATAAAGGAGCTTATGGGGTTATGTGAGAGCTTATGGGAATACGTGGGAGCTTATGGGAATATGTGCCAATTGATTCTACTCCTGTTTTGTATTTGGCGAATGGGACTATATGTAGAAGCTTATAAGAATATGTAGGAACTTATGGGAATTAGCGGGAGCTTATGGGAATATATAAGAGCTTATGGGAATATGTGGGAGCTTATGGGAATATGTAGGAGCTTATGGGGGTATTAAGGAGTTTATGGAAATATGTAGGAGCTAAGGTGAATATGTGGGATCTTATGGTATTATTAAGGAGCTTATGGGAATATGTAGGAGCTTATGGGAATATTAGGAGCTTATGGGATTATAAAGGAGCTTACGGGAATATGTAGGAGCTTATGGGAATATTAGGAGCTTATGGGAAAATAAAGGAACTTACGGGAATATGTAGGAGCTTATGGGAATATGTGGGAGCTTATGGAAATATTTAGGAGCTTATTGGAAGCTTATGAGAATATGTGGAAATTTTGGGAGCTTATGGGAATATGTAGGAAGTTATGAGAATATGTGAGAGCTTATGGGAATAAGTGGGAGCTTATGGGAATATTAGGTGCTTCTGGGAATATGTAGGAGCTTATGGGAATATTATGAGCTCATTGGAATATAAAAGAGGCTTATGGGAATATATAGAAGCTTATGGGAATATGTGGGAGCTTATGGCAATATGTAGGAGCTTATGAGAATATGTAGGAGCTTATGGCAGGGCCGTAGCCGGGGGCAGGGGGGTTTCGCCCCCCCCAAGTGAAAAAGTTTGCCCCCCCCTGAGAATTTTTAAAAATATTGTTTATTTCCAAGAAAATGTTGAAACTTTTTTAATTAAATAAAAATGTTTTTTAAATTTTCTTGTAAGTCTAAATTTCCCTAACAATTTTCGATTTAAATAAATAAAGTTTTTAAATTAATTAAAATTGTGTTTACAAAATCAAGCGGAACATCATTGCGCGAACTAAATTTGCTTTTTTCAGAACCAAAAAACATGAACGCTTTCAATGAGAATTTGCGTAACCGCCATTTTGGTTAAAACATGACATAAATAATATTTAAAATGCGGTTTAGTTTTATTACTTTTTTTATATTTTATACATTATTTTGTATTCATGAAAAATATATAGTTTTAAATACATTTAAAACGATAAATTTAATTGATATTTTAAATATTAAAAAGCTTGAGCAATTGCATTGAACCAATTACTTGAATATCCTCCTTTTTATTCATTCATTGGCTATTCATATTTTGACTCCATTTTTGTTTTAGAGTGTTTTTTTCATTTTCGTTTTTTGTTTTAAAATGGATCGTTTTGTAATAAGAAAAAATCAAGAGACAACATTAATTTCTATTAACAAACATAACGATGGCCAGTCGTGTAGTCATAGTTGTGACGAAGAAGAAGATGCTGCTTCTACTTCTGCTACATCTGCCTCTACCAGACAACATCAAAAACGGCTCTTTTCAGAGCCACTCTCAACAACTAAGCAAAAACAAATTAATGATCTAGCAAAAAAGGATGAACCTATCAAACAGATTATATTACCTACCTATCCTAAAAATAATCAGAATCGGTCTTTCAGGTCAGAATGGTTTCAATATTTCAAGTGGTTGGAATATTCTCCGTCCTTGGACGCTGCATTTTGTTACCCATGTCGCTTGTTTGCTGCATTTTGTAAAGAGGATACCTATACGAAAACCGGTTTTAAAAACTGGAAAAGTGCATTGGATAAAACTAAAACTGGATTTTACAAGCATGCTTTGTCTGAAACTCATGTACAGTCTATGTTATTATGGTCCGAAAGAAATATCAGAGTTGAATATAATAGGTCTGTTTCAACACTAGTCAATGACAGTGTGCTTGAAAAACATAGATATTACATTTCAAGTATTTTTGAAATTATTCAGTTTCTTGTCATTAATGAGCTTCCTATCAGGGGATCATATAACATAGAAGAGCATTTAGAAAAAAGCTTATTCAAAAACTTATTTGAATTTACATTGAGAAAAGACCCAAAATTAGCTGATTCTTACCAAATTATTCCAAAAAATGCCACATACCAATCCCCAGAAATTCAGAATGAAATAATTCAAATAATGACTGACCTGGTTAAAGAAGAGATTTCTAATGACATAAATAATTCAGATGTTCCATTTTTTACTCTATTGGAGGATGGAACAAAAGACACAAATCATAGGGAAAACATTGCAATTGCTGTCAGATACGTTAAAAATGGTGAAATTTTTGAATCTCTGCTGTCAATAGAAACAACAGTTCTTTTGGATGCTAAAACATTTACACAAAAAACATTAGAAACACTGGAAAAGTATGGTATAAATCCAAAAAAATGCTGAGCCAATGTTATGATGGTGCCTCAGTGATGAGTGGTAAAAAGGGTGGAGTTCAGGCACTAACTCAAGAAAAACTAGTGAAAGAGATTCCTTATATACATTGCTATAATCATAAGCTTCATTTGGTTATAACAAAAGCTGTTTCTGTTTTGGCAATTGTTAATGAATTCTTTAGTCAGTGTGGGCAGTTATATAATTTTTTGTCTCGTGGTATTTTGGCTCCTATGTATAAAGGCAAAGCTCTATCGCGCTTATTGGAACAACGATGGTCAGGTCATCTTCATGCTTGTAAGATAATTTATGAAAATTACGACCATATATCAGAAACCCTAGAAATAATATCTTTAAACCAAGGAAAACATTTTAACGGAGATGATGTAGCTCTATGTACCGGTCTCTATATTGTGATAAAGAAACAAGAGTTTGTATTTTGTCTGTTAGTAATGAAACAAATTTTAGAAATTCTCTCACCAGTTGACAAGGGATTACAAAGCCATGATATTTCTTTGGAGCAGGGTTGTAATTTGGTTTTTGCTGCAACATCTGCAATAGAAGAACTAAGAAATGAAGACAGTCTAAAATCTATACTACAAGAAATGTCAAATTTATGCAAAGTACAAGAAGTTGAAACGAAAAGAAAAAGGAAGTTCAACTCTTTACTGGACAATTACATAACAAGTGAAACGACAGGCATTAAAGCTTCATTCAGTAGTGACAGTAATGAAAGCAATGAGTTTGGTAGAATATTTTATGAAATTTTAGATGTAATACTGAGTGAAATAAAGAAAAGGTTTCAGAATAATGATGACATTTATATGGCAATATGTGCAGCAGAAAATTTGGATTATGAAAACGATAAGTTAAATTATCTCAAAAGATACAATATCATTATTCCGAGCAAAGAAGAAATGAAAGTGGCCAAAAACTTTTTTGAGAGAAATAAAATTGAAAAACATAATGTCTTCAGTGAAGTGTACAAACATAAAAGTGCTTTTGAAGACTGCTATACAGTGGGTATTCGGTTAACGAACTGTTCGGACAGCGAACAAATCGGACAACGAACACTTTCAGGAAAGATTTTTGTGTTCGGACAACAAACAAAATTCGGATAACGAACAAAAACTAATTCTAACAAAAACGTCTCGGCTCTCAGAACACCCGACATCAGTCCTCAATTTGTCCTGAAAATGGATGTGAGCGGGCGCTGACACGTCATCATTCATACTACGTAGCAGTGAGGCAGCACCATACGACGCGTAGGGTAGTGTGCGACGACACATCGTCAATAATGTACCATACATGTGTAGTTAATTTATGTCCTTGTGGTTTTCGTATGTGCTTCTCTAAACGCCTTATAAAAAAACCCTGAAAATTTGACAATATTATGGGACCTGAAAGAGTGGAGTGTCAAGAACTGTGCTCACCATAAAAACCAAGCAAGAGATTATAACTAAAGTAGAGAGTGGACAAATAATGACTGATGTTACCATGCAGTACGGCTTGAACAGGTCTACTGTAGGCACAATCCTAGCTAAAAAAGATATCACCAAGAAGACTCAAGCCGCTAAAGAAGTAACGAAAATTACATCTGAGAAGCAAAAAAAAAAAGTGTCATCCATGATAAAATCGAGAGTTTGGCTTTTAGCTTGGATAAATGAACGGGAGGTGAAAAGAAATATAACTAGAATGACCATCGTTCAAGAGAAGGCTAGAGAAATTTTTGAGAAACTGAAAGAACTCCAGGCTCGTCCTCCGAAAATCTAGAATTCAAGGCTACCACTGGCTGGTTTACAAAATTTAAAAGGAGATCTGGCATTAAACAAGCTGATGTCAATAGGATTGCTGATCTCTACAACGACATTGCTATCAATCATCCTGAAAGTCCTGAAGGAGAGAGAAAAACAACCGACATGTTCTTTAACGCCCAAAGAAAGGAAAAGGACTGATTAATAAGCAAGACTATATGTATGCATTATATTTCTAATAAATAAACTTACTAAGAAATTATTCTTGTACATGACAATTTTTTTTTAAATTTAATTTTTAGGATCTCCAGAACGAATTTATCGAATTTCCATTAACATATATGGTAAATCGATGATCGGTTAACGAACGATTCGGATAGCGAACATAATTGTGGAACGGATTAAGTTCGTTAACCGAATACCCACTGTAGTTTGCTAGCAGCAGTAAAAACTTTTGCTTGCAGCACAGTTATGTGTGAATCAACTTTCTAAGTTCTAACACGTATTAACAGTCATCAAAGACTTTCTATGTCCCACCAAAGAATGTCTAACCTAGTATATATGGCCTTTGAACAGAAGAGAACGAAACAACTAGAAGTAGAAAAGGTCCTGAGAAGATTCAACTCACTGAAAAATAGAAAAATACAACTCTACTAGATAAAGGTTGAAAAGTCTTCTAACCAATTAAATTACATACTTTTCTTTTCATATGTTATATGGATAGTCATTAAATCTGAAAAACATTTAACAAAAAATTTTGTAATATTTTTTTATCTAAAAAAATTATATCAAATTGTGTAAAACTTGCATATACTATTATATATATATATATATATATATATATATATATATATATATATATATATACTATTATATGTATACATATATATATATATATATATATATATATATATATATATATATTTGTTAATAATATTGCCCCTCCAAAAAAAAATCTTGCCCCTCCATTCTAGAAGTCCTGGCTACGGGCCTGGCTTATGGGAATATGTGAGAGCTTATGGGAATATTTGGGAGCATATGGGAATATGTAGCGGCTTGTTGGAATATGTAGGAGCTTGTGTGAATATTAGGTGCTTCTGGGAATATGTAGGAGCTTATGGGAATTTTATGAGCTTACTGGAATATAAACAAGGCTTATGGGAATATATGGGAGCTAATGGGAATATGTGGGAGCTTATGGGAATATGTAGGAGCTTATGGAAACTTTTGGAAGCTTATGGGAATATTAGGAGCGTATGGGAATATTAAGAACTTATGAAAATATGTAAGAGCTTATGGGAATATGTAAGAGCTTATGGGAATATGTAGGAGCTTATGGGATTATTAAGGAGCTTATGGGAATACTATGAGCTTTTTGGAACATAAAAGAGTCTTATGGGAATATATGGGAGCTTATGGGAATAAGTAGGAGCTTATGAGAATATGTAGGAGCTTATGGGAATATGTGAGAGCTTATGGGAATATTTGGGAGCATATGGGAATATGTAGGAGCTTATGGGAATATGTGAGAGCTTATGGGAATATGTGAGAGCTTATGGGAATATCTAAGAGCTTATGGCAATATATGGGAGCTTGGTGGAATATGTAGAAGCTTATAGGAATATGTAGGAACTTGTGGGAATTTGCGGGAGCTTATGGGAATATATAAGAGCTTATGGGAATATGTGGGAGCTTATGGGAATATGTAGGAGGTTATGGGAATATTTGGGAGCTTATGGGAATATGTAAGAGCTTATGGGAATATGTAGGAGCTTATGGGATTATTAAGGAGCTTATGGGAATACTATGAGCTTTTTGGAACATAAAAGAGGCTTATGGGAATATATGGGAGCTTATGGGAATAAGTAGGAGCTTATGAGAATATGTAGGAGCTTATGGGAATATGTGAGAGCTTATGGGAATATTTGGGAGCATATGGGAATATGTAGGAGCTTATGGGAATATGTGAGAGCTTATGGGAATATGTGAGAGCTTATGGGAATATCTAAGAGCTTATGGCAATATATGGGAGCTTGGTGGAATATGTAGAAGCTTATAGGAATATGTAGGAACTTGTGGGAATTTGCGGGAGCTTATGGGAATATATAAGAGCTTATGGGAATATGTGGGAGCTTATGGGAATATGTAGGAGGTTATGGGAATATTTGGGAGCTTATGGGAATATGTAGGAGCTTATGGGAATATGTGAGAGCTTATGGGAATATCTAAGAACTTATGGCAATATATGGGAGCTTGTTAAAATATGTAGGAGCTTATGGGAATATGTAGGAGCTTATGGAAATTTGCGGGAGATTATGGGAATATATAAGAGCTTATGGGAATATGTGGGAGCTTATGGGAATATGTAGGAGCTTATGGGGATATTAAGGAGCTTATGGAAATATGTAGGAGCTAAGGTGAATATGTGGGATCTTATGGTATTATTAAGGAGCTTATGGGAATATGTAGGAGCTTATGGGAATACTAGGAGCTTTTGGGATTATAAAGGAGCTTATGGGAATATATAGGAGCTTATGGGAATATTAGGAGCTTATGGGAAAACAAAGGAGCTTACGGGAATATGTAGGAGCTTATGGGAATATGTAGGAGCTTATGGAATTATTTAGGAGCTAATGGGAATATTAGAAGCTAATGAGAATATGTGGAAATTTTGGGAGCTTATGGGAATATGTAGGAAGTTATGGAAATATGTAGGAGCTTATGGGAATAATAAGGAGTTATGGGAATATTAGGAGCTTATGGGATTATAAAGGAGCTTATGGGATTATGTGAGAGCATATGGGAATACGTGGGAGCTTATGGGAATATGTGCCAATTGATTCTACTCCTGTTTTGTATTTGGCGATTGGGACTATACGGGCTTTGTGTTTTTTTCAACCACGTAAAGTCAAATTTTTACGCATCAGTAAATTCTACTCCTATTTTTCGATTTTTGAAACGGACTATAAGCTTCGTTTCAATTTTCTGCTATACAATGATAAACTGACATGCATAAGTAGATTCAACTCTATGTCAATTATCGAAAAAGAGAGATCAGGAAAGAGAGAGAGAGAGAGAGAGAGAGAATATATGGGAACGTATGGGAATATGTGGGAGAATATGGGAATATGCGTGATCTAATGGGAATATGTGAGATATATATATATATATATATATATATATATATATATATACAGAGAGAGAAAGAGAGAGACAGAAAGAAAGAGAGAGAGAGAAAGAGAGAGAGATGGAGAGAGAGAGCGAATTAAGGTGAAAGTGAGGGATAATGGGAATATTTGGGAGCTTATGGGAATATGTAGCAGCTTATGGGAATATGTAGGAGCTTATGGGAATATTAGGAGCTTATGGAAATATGTGAGAGCTTATGGGAACTTTTGGGAGCTTTTGGGAATATTAGGAGCTTATGGGAAAATTAGGAGCTTATGGGAATATGTAAGAGCTTATGGGAATACGTGGGAGCTTATGGGAATATGTGAATGCTTATGGGAATATGTGGGAGCTTATGGGAATATGTAGTAGCTTATGGGAATATTAGGAGCTTATGGGAATATGTAGCAGCTTATGGGAAAATATTGTAGCTTATGAGAATATATAGGAGATTATGGGAATATGTAGGAGCTTATGGGAATATCTGACAGCTTATGGGAATATGTGGGAGCTTGCGGGAATATGTAGAAGCTTATGGGAATATTAGGAGCTTATGGGAATATATAGGAGCTTATGGGATTATGTGCTAATTGAGTCTACTCATGTTTAGTATTTGGCGAATGGGACTATAGGCTTTGTGTTTATTTTCAACATGTTAGGTCACATTTTTACGCATCAGTAAATTCTACTCCTATTTTTCAATTTTTGAAACGAACTATAAGCTTCGTTTCAATTCTCTGCTATACAAAGATCAACTGCCATGAATAAGTAGATTCAACTCTATGTCAATTATCAAAAAAGAGAGATAAGGAAAGAGAGAGAGAATGGGAATATATGGGAACGTATGGGAATATGCGGGAGCATATGGGAATATTGAGAAATAAATAAATAAATATATATATATATATATATATATGTGTGTGTGTGTGTGTGTGTGTGTGTTTGTGTGTGTGTGTATGTGTGTTATAGTACAGCACCTAAATAAACAAACATGGCATCTTTTGTTTTGGGGGGGGGGGAATTAATTCACATTGACGATGCGCTTTCTGTATAATTTATATTATTTAATCCTCGGGGGGGAAATTGGATTAAATGATTTAACGGTTATGTTCTGTCAGACTGAACTCCAGATTTCAGAGTTTATTATTGGCCCAATATTTGCAAAGCGGAAGCCTTTAAATTGATTTTGCCTTGTGCTCCAAAGCCGTAGGGAACGGCCATACTTCAGTGGGCAGTTGTCTCCATTATTTTTTTTTCGTGCAGCCATAAGTAGGGTCAGTATGTTTGGGTAGCCTGCCTCGTAATCAGGACCGGCCTTACGAATTGCGGGGCTCAATTTAACGGATGCTTGCGAGGCCCCTGTTGTAATTTTTGTTACAACAACAACTATATTAATGCTAAATGTAAACTGCTGGGCCCCTGCCAGGCGCGGGGGCCCAATTCGGAGCAATCGGTCAAATCGGCCAAAAGCCGGCCCTGCCCGTAATGTTGTTTCTCCAATTTGGTATATGATGGATCATCTCACGCGATCTCTGTAAGGTACACAACCCTACTAGATCGCTAAGACTATTTCTTTCAAAAATATTCGTTACCTACATACAGAGGATATTTAATAAAAAGCGCATGTAGCACTGATCAGCACGAACAAGAAATATGAAACGGTTACTACAGCAACACAAGAAAGCGATCTATTTTGTTTACTATTCGTTTAAAATTAGATGAATAATTTGAATTCTCCAATCAATCTGCCCAGATATTGTTTACTGAAATTTAATTAAAGGTAAATTTGATTGTGTGAAGGGGGATTGTAACTGTTCTAAACTGAGCCCATATTTAAGAAATAGAGAATCGATCAAAAGTTTAAAACATTTTTATCATTTTCATACTTGTAACCCAGTGTGGTGGTCACCTTTTTTATCACCCCCCCTCTTTACAAAACTTTTTTAAATTGGAATTTTCTGTGGTCAAAAGTGGTACCAAGAGATAATAGCTCTCTCTCTCTCCCCCTCCCCTCCGTGGATACCCCACAAGGCACAAGTGATTATTTTTTTTTCTTCTTATTTAATATCATGTATGCAAAGTTATTTATGATATGTATAAATGATGCCTAAGTAAGTTTCAAAATATTATTACGTGATGCCATGCGACTTTTAGAGCTCTTCCTTGATTTTCTTTTTCGGCTCCCTATGAGCTATTTGGGTTCTATTATTTTATCTGGTTTTGATCCCAACTAAACATTGATACGGTGCTGCTTTTCTTTAAAAAAATTAAAATATAGCCTACAGATCACGGCTCTCTTTGAACTCATGCGCCACACCCATGCTATAGTATTTGTCTAGGTGGTACACCTTTTAAATAGTTAATGCGCCACCACTCATGCTATAGTATTTGTCATGGTGGTACACCTTTTAAATAGGTAATGAATTTCCCCCAAAAGCATCATATGTGAGAAATAAATTTTGTTTTTCTTTTACATTATTTTTTCTGGCGTTTTATTTAACATTGTAACACAGTCTCTTGAGACCAGAGACAGAGGTTTGTCCATTCCCCCCCCCTCACCACTAGCAATGTCTCTGCCGTCCCTGATGTCAGCGAGGAAATCCACCGTGGCCAAGAGTAAATCTCTGCTGGACTCCATGATGAGTGTATCCACTGCGGTCGAAGAATCCTGGCACGTAAGTTTAGGTCACAGCCAGTGTCCAGTCTCACCCAGCCCCGTAGCGTGAAAATTCTACAGCAGGGGCCAGGCAATAGCAGAGGGGCCAGGTAACACATTTTACTAAGTAAAACAAATAAGCAGAGGGGGCCAGACAAAACGCAGGAGGGGGCCGGCCCCCCCATCACGCTATGGGCCTGGTCTCACCGTACAAACACACATATGCAGAGGCGTAGCGAGGGGGGGCAAAGGGGGGCATCATGCCCCGGGGACTACTCACAAAGGGGCGCCAAATGGTATATTTTAATATAATATTATATGGTTTTCGAATGGGGGGGGGTGGCGCTAAAAAGGTATTAAAGGCAGGGGGTGTGGGCCTTAGCAAATGTTGGCCTATTACTCCGTGGTCCTATAGCATGAGGTGATTTTTATATGAATTTTTGCTTTTGGTGAGCTCTTTGGAAGTGGGGGGCCTGAAGAGGTAGGCATTGGGAATATTTAACACCCAATGTGATAAGAATTTGTACTGTAAGGTATGGGGGGGGGGGGCTTATGAGGTTGGCATTAGGCTCCTAGACTTTTGATAGTAATGTGTACTGCCCGGGGGGGGGGAGCTTTTTTAATAACAATAACTAGCTACGGCTCTGCCATCAAGCCCTTATGAACTCGGCTATTGTGTTTATGGATTCGTAACGTGCTAAAGAGATGGCATCAACTAGTTGTGGGCAGATTCTTATTGGATTACGGGTGGAGACGTTACATCTTGCTAAGGGCATAGAACTTGCTATGGGGATATAACTTGCTAAGGGGATAGAACTTGCTAAGGGGATAGAACTTGCTAAGGTGCGAGAATTTCTAAGAATCGCATTAAAGTAAATCTGCTTAATGCCTGCAGATTGATTTCATGGCCCTTTGGGCAATACAATTTGAAAGGGCACCCCCCACTTTTCAACTTCTCATTGATCTTTTTTTTTTCACTGGCCACACTTAGGGTTGCCCCTGAATATAATGTTGTTCTTTTTTCACCATTGTGCGTAAGATAAAAAATTCAACCACGTTTGTTTGTGTGTGCGGTTTCCATTAGGCGAATGCTAAAGAAGTAAGAGAAGAGAGGCGACTGCTGTTGACTAAAGTACATCGTTATTTTTTCTCGCTTGTCTCCCATTATCTTGGCATTTCCAACGAAGAAGTGGAGGAATTCGTCGTTGATACCATTTGGGTAAATAACGCAGTAATATATCCATATAGAATGTCTGCTACCATTTGGGTAAATAACGTAGTAATATATCTATATAGAATGTCTGCTACCACTAGGGTAAATAACGTAGTAATATATCTATATAGAATGCCTGCTACCATTTGAGTAGATAACGTAGTAATATATCCATATAGAATGTCTGCTACCGTTTGGGTAAATAACGTAGTAATATATCCATATAGAATGTCTGCTACCATTTGGGTAAATAACGTAGTAATATATCCATATAGAATGTCTGCTACCGTTTGGGTAAATAACGTAGTAATATATCCATATAGAATGTCTGCTACCACTAGGGTAAATAACTTAGTAATATATCCATATAGAATGTCTGCTACCACTAGGGTAAATAACTTAGTAATATATCCATATAGAATGTCTGCTGCCAGTAGGGTAAATAACGTAGTAATATATCCATATAGAATGTCTGCTACCATTTGGGTAAATAACGTAGTAATATATCCATAAAGAATGTCTGCTACCATTTGGGTAAATAACTTAGTAATATATCCATATAGAATGTCTGTTACCATTTGGGTAAATAACGTAGTAATATATCCATATAGAATGTCTGCTACCACTAGGGTAAATAACGTAGTAATATATCCATATAGAATGTCTGCTACCACTAGGGTAAATAACTTAGTAATATATCTATATAGAATGTCTGCTACCACTAGGGTAAATAACGTATAATATATCCATATAGAATGTCTGCTACCACTAGGATAAATAGGTAAATAACATCGTGATATTAATTTATTGGAATCAGGATAGCAAAAGAATACCAGCATCAACAAGGTGAAAAATGGCGAATAAACTAAATGAAGGGATCACTTCCTCAGGCCGCTTGAATGGTTAATGGCAGCCGTAAAAAAAAAGAGAAAATATATATTCTTTCATGAATATTTAGATAAAATAATTCAGTCTGGTGGTCTTTGTGGCTAGAACATAGCATTATGTGTAGATTGAAAAGATTGTGGACCCCTGGGCCAAATGCTGTTTCACCCCAGCTTCATTTTAAAATTATGTTATAATTTCCGAAATAAACTAATGTACACTATTGAAAACTTCATAAACAGTTTTTAAATGCCACAACAAATGAAATTTATCAATGTGATTGAGAGACATTCGATTCTTGGAGATTTACATTCATTTTTTTTTAAAACCTTTTTACGCCAACAGGTGAGAATTGCGATAGAATTTGAGCGCTGTTGATTCATACTTATAAAAAAGAAGAAATAAAACAACCATTTTGCAAATCTGAAGACGAAGAAGAACTTAAAAACTAATACGTCTCATGACCCAAATGAATTTTTTTTTTAAAATAAGATAGTTTTTATTGAATATTTGCACTCATAAGATTTGTATTTGTTCCAGTTTATTAAAATTCTGGAAGAGTTCTCGCACTCCCCCGATACTGATGTCGTCATATTTATATTCAGCAACTTCCCAACGCTTACATTCGCAGGTAAACTGCAGTTTCTCACTCTTTATATAACATACTGGTATATACCACACCTTACCTAAGGTTTGGGGCACTTGTGGCGTTATACGCAGGCCCGTAGCCAGAGGGCTGAGCCCCCCCGTGCATGACCTGGGCCCCCCGATCATTTCTTCGGCACCCCCCCCCCCGAAAAAAAATTTCTTCACCCCCCCCCCCGAAAAAAATTTCTTCGCCCCCCCCCCGAAAATGTCTTCGCCCCCCCCCAATCCAATATTCCTGGCAACGGGCCTGGTTATACGGGGCGCAAGATGGCCACCCACAACGTTCTAATTTTCCATAGGCTACGTACGGTAAAATATATTGGCTATATGGAACTTTGGAAGACACAGCGGTATATATAAGCAAGCCTATACATTGGCTCTCTCAGCGAATTGTGTGCGTGCGCACAAACGCGCAGCTTAGAGCGATCTCTGGCTCTGAGACTTTATGGGGCCACCTACAGGGGAAATCTTTATTCAAAGACGGACCACCAACACATATAATGCAATAGGGCCCCAAATTATTAATGAGGCCACTGTGTGGAGGTGTAGCTCTAAAAGGAGAAGGGGGGTATTTTGACCAAAATAAAGAGTTTATATTTTTTAGGCACAAAACTTCCTATTGAAGTTGGTGTGGTCCTCCGAAAAGGGCTGGCAGCGCAAAACATTGTCAGTCGTCTTTGAACTTTGGCGGTCCAATCGCTTTTGATAGTATTCAATATTTTAAAAGTCCTAGTCTGATGTTCTAACAATCACAAATTGGTATCCAATCAATGTTGTATCAGTATACTCTCTCACACACGCGCGCGCGCACTCTCTCACACACACACAAATTCATACACACATACACTCCTGTACATAATCAAACACACTCTCACATACGTACTCATATATATATATATATATATATATATATATATATATATATATTGTGCGAATAGATCCAAGCCTTTCTGCTTCATTACAATAAACTTTCTGCACCTTAAAATTTCGCTATCACAGCTTTAATCCAGTATTGTTCATATGACAACGGTCAGTAATTAAAATAGTTTCCCCACCATACTGACCACACAAACATGCCAACAAATTATATTATTAAAGGACAGTCGGCCACTCCCTGCGGTCAATCTGTTATCAACTAATTTATCTTGTTATTATGTTTGTCTACATGTCACAAAAGTTCATGTTTTTGCAACTAATGCTCACAGAGAAGGATGATTTATCATTTAAAATTGTTACATTTTTAACTCAGTAGCATAGAAAAAAAATGCTTAGCGTCAAAGGAATAACAAAAAAAAAACAATTAACAGTTTTAATTATGTCAGTCGGTATCAAAAGAACTACAAATCTCAGCTAAATTTGTTCAATTTAATTAAAGATGTTGGCCACGCCCATTGGCTAATATGTCTTCAGCAAATGTATCTTGCTTAACGTTCGTAAGTGATATTTTATCTCTTTCACACGATACTTTCCCCATTGTCACTTCGACATTGGCCGGTTAAGCTGGCCAATATCTAGTATAGGCCGACTAGCAGACATTTATATATACACACACACACACACACACACACACATATATATATATATATATATATATATATATATATATACAGTGCTTTTTTCAGTGGGAACTCATGGGAGCTGAGTTCCCATACCTTTTTTTTTTATATAGACTATTATAGTATTTTCTGACATAAGTTAAAAAACAGATGTGAAATGAGTTCCCAAACATTTTTCGCTAGAAAAAAGCACTGTATATATATATATATATATATGTATATATATATATATATATATATATATATATATATATATATATATATATATATATATATAAAATGAACCAATCAACAGAATGTGGGAGATCCTATGTAAGCCTATCCCGGGACAAAGACAAAGACAAACTTGTCATGCGTGTGATATTGACAACACCGGAAGGTGATAATGAACTCGGCGGGAAATGTGTGTACTTCATGAAGAAGAGCAACCATGACCTGGATGACAAGACCATCACTGAGGTTGGAGACAATAAATTTCGAAATATGTACATCCACATACAGTCTATGTCTGTTGCTCTCTCTCTCTCTCTCTCTCTCTCTCTCTCTCTCTCCCTCTGTGTGTGTGTGTGTGTCTCTCTAAATCTCCCCCCTCTACTTATATTTTACCAAGTGCCGTAGCGAGTTTAATACCTTTTTAACGCCCCCCCCCATTCGAAAACCATATAATATTATATGTAAAATATACCATTTGGTGCCCCTTTGTGAGCAGCGCCCTGGGCATGATGCCCCCCTTTGCACACCCCACGCTACGCATCTGATTTTACCTTAGTTCACCCTTCTCTCGCTATAGAAATAAGATAATAGTCTTACAAACAGGCAAACAGAGACTTAATAGATACGGGAAAAGATAGACAAACACACACACACTTGGAGAGACAGACCGACAGGAAGTTATGTAGGTGCAAGAAGGATGGAGGTACCACGGAAGACATGGGAGAGATTACAAGAAAAATCCCCTGGTTCTCACCTGAGATCGAACCCATTTGACCAATGGTTTCTTAGATTATTAGATAGATATCTCAGATTTACTTTATCGAAGTCATAGATGTGTACATTGAAAGGCTCAAGTAGAAAATACATTTATGGGCCCTGATAAAAAAAACAACCACAGACTCAGTGGCATAGTGGGGGGGGGGGGCATCATGCCACGGGCGATACTCACAAAGGGGCGCCAAATGGTATATTTTACATATAATATTATATGGTTTTCGAATGGGGGGACGCTAAAAAGGTATTGTGCCCCGGGCGCGAGTTAAGCTCACTACGGCACTGCACAAACTGTTCGGTTATTTTAGGCTACCTGAATTACTTGAACAGCAGGAGTAGAAGGGTGGTTTTTGAAAAATAAAATGGCGCTTTTGAATAACAAGAGATTGAACGGGTTAAATAATTATTTATCTACTGTTTTTTTTCCTCCCAACAATATATAGGTCATTACCTGCGGTTCATTTGAAATTAAAGAGAACTCTTCCTTACTTGGAGTTCTATCAAAGCATGTTGGACTTATTCATCTCAGAGCCATGAAAAGGCTGAAGATATTTAAGGAGACAAAGAAGTCCCTCCCGGATTCAAAGTGTGTTCACAATGAAATGTTCTTGGCCATGGAAAACTTTTGCAGACATTTAGTTTGTAAGGAAAATCTACTCTTGGAAAAAAAAAACATTAACAGACATTGGGAACCAAACATGTTGCAAACCCCAGTAATAAGCATTAGTTGTAGCGCCCGGGGGTGGACAATCAGATTCCCACCCTAGCCCCCATGGGCGCAACCGACGTACGGGTCGTGCGGGTCCGGACCATACCAAAAATCAAGCCACTGGTATTCAACCCTACCAAAATTTGGGGGTAGACATACCAATTTTCATCCTACCTAATATTTTGGACCCTACCAACTTCAGCATACTGGTTGCGCCCCTTCCCCAATCTCGTGTCAAAATAATGGACTGCTCCAGATATCCCCCAATCCGCCCTCTCTGTGACGTCAACGGCTAACTCCTCCCTACAGCAGCAGTTCTCAACCTTTTTCGCGACAATACCCCAAAGGGTGCAAAAGTATATCAGCGACGCAGCGGCTACCCCTCACAAGTAAATTCCCAAATAATTTTTCTTTATTTTCATTATGGAATACGCTTACGTTTCTAATGCGATACTCGGCAAGTGGTTTGATCGTCAAACTGGCGACCTTCAAACTCTTTTTTTTTTTTTAAACGAAAACTTTTCCCCGTAGGCCCTACCACCAGTTGAGAAACGCGACCCAACAGTTGTGCTTAAATATCCGCCAGGCTCTAGCTACACATCTCTTCTTATTGATTGTTAGTATTTCTTACACGACCGTCTTGGCGCATGGGCTCGCCCGGGTACATTCTCGAGAGCCCTAAGCGTGTAGGGTGTAGGGAGCCCCAAGCCAATAGATAATTACATTTCATTTAGGTCGCTCGCTTGCTATACCGGGGCACACTGGCTACACCGGGGCACTCATAATGTCGTTAAGACAGGTATGATACCTCGTGAATCAGGGGCGGAACCAGTATGTTGAAGTTGGTAGGTCCAAAATATTAGGTAAGATGAAAATGGGTATGTCTGCCCCCAAATTTTGGTAGGGTCGAATACCAGTGGCTTGATTTTTGGTAGGGTCGAATACCAGTGGCTTGATTTTTGGTAGGGTCGAAAACCAGTGGCTTGATTTTTGGTAGGGTCGAAAACCAGTGGCTTGATTTTTGGTAGGCTCCGGACCCGCACGGCCCGTGCGTCGGTTGCGCCCATGTCGTGAATCTATAGCGATCAGATCATTATCTATTTTAATCACCACAATGGCCGAGGCTGCCATGGCCGTGTTGACTATAGAAAACTTGAACGCGCAACAGCTAAAAGCATCACCAACTTCTACTGTTAAAAAATGGATTTACATTGAAAATGTAGCCTGTATACAGCGGTGTTTCTATGTTTACGGGGGGGGGGGACCCTAGTCAGCTTTAGAAAACTGTACTGGACGGTGGCCCTAGCCGGTCCCCTAGTTTGATCATAATTATCCATAAAAACGGTCTTGTGTATATTCAGTGCTTTTTTTTTTTCTGGTGGAACGCACCGGAACGGCTTTCCGGCACTTTTTTTTCCGTAGACTTTTGTTTACTGCACTATTTTCAGTTTCAGTGTTATTTATTTATGACAGGACGGTGTTACGGTACCTTTTTTTTTTTTTTTAGAAAAATAGCATTGTGTGACTTGTGTCTATTTATGGGGCTGGCTTTAACATCCAACGAAAAGGTCCATAATTTCCATACTGGGACAGTACGCCTATGTGGTCTATCAATGAGTGTGCTGAGAGGACAGACATAGACAATTGCAATTAAAGTTTGCCGAGTTGCGTAGAATTCTTAACAGCTTTAGCTAACACTTGAAGGCTACAGAAAACCACATAATACTAGTATATAAACAGAACGTATACGAGAATTAATAGCACGGAGCAGATGACACTTACATGCACTGATATAAAATTTAAAGCAATTTTTTTATTGAAAAAAAATTGAAACAGAAAAACACATAGGGTAATTTTTTTTTACGACTTATGTTGTGAAATAGGAAATGGGATTCATCATAATGTTATGATAAAGGCATGATAAAGGCATAAATCTGGGATTTACTGTATATCGATGTTCGGATTGGTCATAGGTTGCCGGAAGTTTCACCCATACTTTTATTAAAATGTAGCAGACTGTAGCAAATTAATGTCTGTTGATCCAGAAGGGTGAAAACTTTCAAAACGTTTCAAAACCCCTTTTTAAAATCATTATGAGATATATCACCTACTTCTGTTTAAAAAAAAAACAACAACGTTTGATAGCTCTATCACTATCAACTATTTGCCAAGTAAACATAATTTATACTTTTGTTTACATTGTTGCCAATACCAATGTAGTATAGTATAGTCAATTAGTTTTGTTGATTATGCTGGCTTCTGTGGCGTTGATTATTTAATCATTGGTTATTTCAACTCAGGGGGTGAGTCACATGTGCTACAGACCATTGGACTAGGTGTGTTGAAAGACCGTTCAAAAATGTATGTAGTAGACTCCATCCTCAATGTTAATGATTGTGTGGCTGCTGCTTTGAATAAATCCACTGTAGCAATTTTTGAAGAGATTGCAAAACTTTGGTGTGAACAGGTGGAAATGGTAAGTATCCAATGAAGTGATTAAAGTAAAAATTCAGCCACCTGTTCTTACTTGGCTTAGTTACAATTTGTTAAGCAAATGAAAATAAATATTATTGACTATATTTTCAAAAGAATATATAAATCTTACGTGTGACTGTTGAAGCCCACACAGTTAAACATCTGTTCACAAATTAAATTACTTCCTAGACTATTTAAAACTTAGTGGGAAAAATTTTTGATTTGTGGCCACATTGAATTCTTTAATTTCAAAGAAGGATCAGACCATGAGAAGATGAATTGAATGTTAATATGAAAGTCCCCTTGCTTGTATGTGGGAAGCAAAGCACTGGCTATATCAAAAAGTTGGTCATCAGCCTGCAGTTTGTATAATTCAGTAAAAGCCGATTTAATTTTAAACAAATTTTGGAGATCTTCATCACTTAATTTGATAAGCATATCTTTTGTAGAAGATATGATGAGCATAGATGTTTTGTTTTATTTTTATTCAGAATTTTTTGACTGGTAAAATTTGAAATGAATTTAAACTTACATTATGATTTTAGCTGAAATCTTTTTTACATATGCCTTAAGTAATGATATTGTGTACACATGGATAACATTTTTTTAGGTAATGACTGCACATACTCTTGTTGCTATTCTTTAGAGGGCCAAATGTATCCAACCAGTATAATTTGCATGACCCATCAATAACAATGGATTTTTTTTTAAATGTGTCTGGTTCGTATTTTGTTTTAAAAAAAGGTTTCCTTAGCCCTCAGTTCAGATGAAGTTTTGAATTAATCTGTTTCACTAACCACTGAATATAAAGAGGCTGTGTTGCTAGCACAATGTTCATCCGCCGATAGTCGGGAACTTATTTAAAACTGGGTGTACTTGAATGACTTTCTATCAATTTTCACCAAGACAAGGAAAAATCTCTAGGTTCTGAGGATTGAGCCCAAGACCCTCAGGTTGACAGTAAAGTGCTTTACACCTCTTGACCACTTTTAAAACTTTTTTTTTATAAAATTTTATTTTCTTTTCAGATGTTGCTTCATGCTTCAAGTATTCAAAGAGAAGCTGATGATAACGGACCAATAAAAGAGCTTGAGTTCTGGTTACAGAGATCAGCTCATTTCAGTTATTTAGTGCAGCAGATACGCTCCCATAGGGCACGTATGGTCTTCCATATTCTGTACATCTCCAAGTCTCCTTTGATGGCCAGGTGGAGGGAGCTGGACATGAAGGTCACAGATCAGTCTAATGAGGCTAGAGACAATGCTAAGTATCTTTACATCCTGGAAAAGTACTGTGAGCCACTGTACAGATGTCAGCCGGTGAGTACTTTTATTTCATGTGCATAAACTAGAGGGTAAGTACTGCATGACATCACCCACTGTGCAGATGTTACAGCGTACTCAGCCTTTGAAAATGAAACATTTTTTATTTACATATATTTTTTTTTTATGTTGATACACATAGCTTTGTCTTCAAGGGGTCTGATAGGGCTGATACAGGGGGAAGGCAGAATTATGGAAGGCTATATACAATCAGTAAAAATATAAGACAGAAAAATTAAAGTTGGCCTTGCAAAAGAGTCTAACCCTTGAATATGTTGGGGACCAAGCCTTTTTTTTTTCATCTTTTTATTGAAAAAAATTATGAACCTTTTTACAAACATACATCAGAAGAATTTTTTAATTTTCTCTTTTTGTTGAAAGTGTTGACAAAAAGTTAGAAAACATATTTGACTATTGTTGATCATAATTAATAGTGCCATGCAAAAAATGTGAATTTGATTTTTAGGAACTTTTCTTTTGTGGTTGAACGTTTATTTTCCCTACAATGTATTTTTTTTTTCAGCAAAATTTCACAGAAAACCTACCAGGTCTTATAGGGACTATCAGACTGATTTACAATTATTCCCACTACTACACTAGCCCGGATACAGTTTCAAGAATATTTGTCAAGGTAACAGTGAAGCCTCAGTTCACAAACACCTTGGACCATCAACCATTCGGCTCACAAATGACATTTAGCCAAAAATTTCTCTTGTGTCACAACCAATGATTCTTTATTATTATTTACCAATGGCAACACTTTGAAATATCCTGCATGCTCACTTAGCGACAGATGCACACTTGTATGTATTTTATTGATTAATTCCATTCAGTTTGGTTAATGCATTGAGACTTGGTACAATCAACTTAGTAAACAAAGATTCCTTTGTACAGTCCAGTATCATAGTTTTTTATATGGCTGTAGTATATTTTTTCTTCCACATTGTCAAACTAATGAGTAAAAATTATCAAAATGCTGCCATAGTAGTTGTAAAGTTTCTGTCATTATCTTATTTAGGAATATTAATTCTTTTTTGTTTCATTCCAGATCACCAATCAAATAGTTACCGCATGTAAAAACTACATTTCTGACAATGGTATCACTCGGCTGTGGGACATGCCTAAGCAAGAACTGCAAAGTCGAATTAAAGACTGCCTTAAGTAAATTTTTTTTTTCCGTAAAACATCATTAGATTTTTTTTATACTTGTATTGTTTTATTTAATACTGAGTTGGTAATAAACTCTACATAAACGTTAATTAATCACACATATATTTAATTCATAATTCCTTATTATTATCTAATTTCAGACTTTTTAAAGATTACATCAACATCTACCAGGTAACGAAAAAAAAGATTGCCAACGATCAGCATGAGCGCCCTTTTGATTTCTCAGAAATGTATATTTTCGGGAAGATTTATTCTTTTAGAGCACGCATGGAGCAGGTACTTATTATCTAAATTTATAAATTATAAATCTTAATTAAAAGTTTCAGATATAAAACTTTTGTAGAACTTTACTTCTGTCTGTATTATTTTTCTCTTCCTATATTTTGTAATTGTAACAGATTTTAAGCCTCTTTGAGCAAGTTACAACTTTTAGTATCCTAGAGAATTCAAAAATAGAGGGTTTGGATTTACTTGCAATCAAGTTCAACACTGTATTCACTTCCTTGAAGAAAAGGGGCCATGATCTTTTGAATTATAAAAATGTAGCTTTTGATGAAGACTTTGAGAAATTTTTGGACAGCATCGAAGAGATAAAAGTAAGTATATCTGTCCCTGTTGTGATGTTTTCCAAAGCTGTCAAGTAAATTTACCATTAAAAAAGTCTGTCAGGCCTTAGAAAAAATTAATTAAATTCTTTTCATTGATGTTGTAGACAAAGTATTAGGATATGCTCTATAAAGAATTATAAAGCTATGCACAACAATAAATTATTAGTCTCATATAGTTAAAAAATAATAAACATGGTGGCGGTCGGAAGAAACAATCCAAACAAGGATGCTCACAAAACGTCTTAATGGCATTAGTGGCACCAGGGGCAGGCAGCAGGCTCTATAAATGCTGGCTCATTTATGCGCCAAAATACTGCTAAGTCCGCCATATGTTGCCACTGGTTGGCCAATAAGTAAATGCAATCCCTATTTAAGCAGCTGAGTCAAGCCGTGTATTTTGAAAAAAGATGAGATATCTGGTGGCTAAGGTGAGGAAATATTTTAGTTTGGCCATAGGCACCAGACATTTCTATGTGACAAAAACAAAACCCTGATCAAGATACAGGATGCAGTGATATGAAGTATTTTGACCCTCAGTATATAATGAATAATTAAATCCACATCAAAGTGCTGTGATTGTATTAATAAATTAATTTATGAATAAGTATTTCTTAGTAAATGCCAGGAATTTCTCATTTTCTTTCTAGGTACAAATAGAAAAGTTTATGGTAACCTCAATAAAAAATATTAAAGGAAGCTTAAACAAGCTCATCCTTACAAGAAAGTAGGTATTATAGAATAGCTAAATTTAGAAAGTTTCTTTTTTTTTTTTTTTCAATTTTTGAAAATGAAAATTATGACTAAAATGTTCATTAACAAGTGCAGATACATATTTTGTTTTATAACTAAGTTCTAGTCATATTATTAAATATTATTTTTAGAAAAACATTAAATTTACAATTTTTTCATGATGCAGTTTTGAGCTATTAAATCTGTCTTTCTTGGACACTTACTCAGAGTACTTGGACATTCTGCATTTCTACGGTGAAGAATTGGATGCTACCATTCTGGTAAAGGCAGCTAAGTGGCATCAGACCAGTGCTTCTCAAATATATTTTGAAAGCTTCTGATTTTGCCTCCTTAAAGTAAAGCAAAACTACAATGAAAAAAAACTGAATGAAAGCTTCATTAAGTTTATATTTAAATTGAGCCCTTTTATTTTGCAGATTTAACACACTTGTAAATTTTTAACATTTAGAGAAATAGAATTTTAATTATACACATATAGATCAATTATAAATTAAAATTATTTCATGACTGACTGCTCGCACTTGGTTAATCACTGGCTTAGACTCTTATGAATTTTACTGGCTTAGACTCTTATGAATTTTTGCTTTGGTAAAAAAAAATATATGTTTGTTGTTGTTGATTATATCTCAGCCTCAATTGGTACATGCTTTTTTTTAAAAAAGAGTTATAAATACTGGCAGCTCTTATTATTAAAAAAAGAAAATCTAAATAATTTTATTGGGCTTTTGATACATTTATGGGTCACTAGTAAACTGTAACCTTGCCAATATAATTCATTTCAAATCTGATGATACAAAGTCATAAGTAATACTGAACATCTGACAACATCCCTGCCTTGGGCACTCAAAAACACAGACAACGTCTCTTGCAAATTTAACATTTAAATCAGATTATTTTCTTATTCATTTTCTTTAGAGGAAAATTGTTTTTACTCAGTTTTCAACAATTTTGTCTCCTTGTTAACCAAAGGCATGGCACTACTTATGTGTAGCATTTGGCAATTTAACATCAAACTGTTAATACACAGCTTTTATCTAACTCTTAACAGATGTATGAAAGAGAGAAGGATGATCCAAATATTCCTAGAAATTTCCCTCCCATGTCAGGAAGAATATACTTTCTTCGACAAATTTTGAATCACATTGCGGAACCAATTTTCTTATTACAGGTAATTTTTATTACAATCAAATAATTTGAATAGTTGGACAAAAATGTACGTCAAAAATAATTACTTTGGGAAAATGTACTCAGAACTCTTAATGATTCCTAAATTGAGAACATTGAACTAATTTTTTTCTTCTGACTGTGTACAGAAGTACCACCCTAATGCACTGAAAACAAAAGCTGGCAAGAAAATCACTCTTCGCTATAACAAATTTGTCTACTTGCTTGTGAAGACTGAAGTGATGATCCATTTAACATGGTACAAATCTGTCCCTGGGATTGACAATCGTGAGTTATAAATATTTTTTTCCCCACATTTCTGGATGTTCTTCACCTTTTGTAAAGCAAAAAAAAAAAACTCACTAGTTGGCTTTGTTTTAAATTATTAGAAACATTTCAAATAACAAAAAAAATAACATACAAGTTTACTCCCCCAACTTAAGTCAGGTACTCACTTAGAACTGACTGGACTTTGGGAGGGCGGGGGGGGGACTCTCAGCTTTCATCAAGATCTTTAAAAATTCCCTTTGTTACACCCAGGATCAAACCCATGACCCTTCCATTTGCCATTTAACTGTAAATTTAAATTTTATATCTAATGTTCATAAAAAGATGTGTGTATTATTTCGATTTTCAGATCTCCAAGTCCCATTATTGATAAGAAACTATCACAGTAAAGAATATATCATAAATTTGGACAGTGCTGTCCTGGAGGTTCTGAAAGAAGCCTTCTATATGGTCAAGCTCGGGCTTCATGTTCCGAAAAATGTCATTAGACTGACTTACATCAGAAATAAAATTACGTCTAATTATTTCACAATGGAGGTATCTTCTTTTTGTTGAATTAGGACTGAACTATATAAATCTTAATATAGATTGTTGATTCTAAGATACAAGGTTTGCTGTCACATAGTTTTTATGAAGAGAAAATGCTGCATGGTTGTATAAAAATGAGGAGGCATACTTTGGCCGGATGCTATAACTTTTGAGGATGTGTGATATTTTATGTTGCTGCCTTTTTTTTTCTTATTGAAAGTTATAGAAAACATTTTTTGTGAATTTCGCCTTCTTCCATCGCTGTGCATTCAGATTAAATATATTACTAGTAGTACGTGTAATAGGATGCTAATAGGAAACAAATGCTTGAGCTGAAAATATTCAACCTTCCGGAGTTAGTGGTGATTATTTATGAGCAATTAATGAATCATTGAATAAGAAGTGAATACGAGTTTGGGAGTTGAAGTTTAATAATCTTTATATCATCAGATGACATATACACAAATTTGAAAAAAAAAAATTTTAATCACTAGATTAATGCCAGGGTCATAACTAGCTTGATCATTGTAATTTTTTTGCCTCAGAACAACTAAGGAAAACCAGAGTATACATAATCGTAGGTTTAATATTGCCACTTGGTAAGCAGATGGAGAAAAATATTTAATCCAAAATGTCTCCTTTTTTCTTGACAGGAGTTGCTGGAGGAATTTAAGGAATTAAAAGCTATGATTCCTGATGTCTTTTTGGCTTTATTTATGCCATCACTATACAAAGTAAGTTTACATATACTATAATTATAAAACATAATACTTATAGAGGAAACCACTTTAATATTTAGACCATTGTCTGGGGTTAAAAAAATATTAATGATTTGTTTCTGTTCAATATAAAAAATAATGACAGAATCGTATCTTCAAAAGGCTGCTGATTATTATTTTCTGTATTTATATTGAGTTGATCTGTTCTGAAAGGTCACTTTTTAAATTCAGATTGACAGTCTTTTAGTGAGAGGGGAGACCTCACTGACCTGGACCTCTGTGGATGTCTCAGACTATTTCAGCACTATGAGTAAAGCTTTTAAAGATTTAAAGCTTATCATAAAATTGGTACGTTCACAACAATTTTAAGTTTCAAAAAAAAAAAATACTGACACCAAGCTTGTTTGGTTATTTCTTATAAACCTGGTAAGTTTTGAAAACCATTTTTTTGACATCCACACCCTCACAATATTATGTTCATTGGTAGGATTACAAACAGGATTTTTTTTTATTTTGTTAGTCTTTTAAACATGCATTCATGTGCTGATGCGAGAAAGTTGCTTAAAATCTTCATATCTGGAACACTTAAAGCAGCAGATTTGTTTGAATAAGATCAAAAATTTAGTGATTCTGCAAGAACTCTCTTGGCACCAGTAAAGAGGTGCAAGTTGTCATAGTTAAGTCATCTCTCACGCCTGATTCTATGTGCTAAATCATTATTTAATGTAATTTAGTGGTTTCATGTTGGAGTGGTTATCCAAGGAAAAAGTAGTTATAAGACATTAAGAATATGACAAGCCAAACTATTACAGAACTACTTGTTATCCCTTGGGAAAGACGACAATGGATTTTTATGCTGATGTGTCCTTGAAGTCCTCACAGCCCTACTCATCGAAATTTTATTTAATTAAATAACTAGACACCACTTGAAATTTCTGAAGATTGCATGCAGTTCACATTACTTTATTATTTCCCCTCAAAGACATTGTGAACATATTTATTTTCTTTGTTTACAAAGACAGGCTAACTAAATTCATTTAGCATTCCATTTCAAATTCAGTGGTAAATGTTTTTGCTGGTGCACTGAGTATTTCAGAAGCAAAAAAAAATATTTTTTTAATTGTAATCAATTTTCAAACCTTAATTTTTTTTCTTATTTATCAATGAAACTATGTGCATTTAAATTCATGTGTGTGTGTGTGTTTGCAAAAAATGATTTCTTGAATGTGGTAATTTTTATTTTGGCATTTTACCTGTACATTTTTGTTTAAAATATTTTTTTACAGGCCATTGACATGAAAACATTAAGGATTGACAAGAAACTGACACAAATGGCAGAAATGATTGCTTGTCCCCTGCCTACAACAGAACCATGGACAGTTGAGGAATTTTTAAATAACACCAAGGTTAAGTTTAAATAAGAGTAATTTTCAACTGTGATGATTGCATTAAAAAAATTATGCGACTTTCAGAATCCCTATTCTATCATATATTTATAACCTTTGTAATGAAATGTGTATGTGCTGAGCAATGAGATGTGTATGTGCTGAGCAATGAAATGTGTATGTGCTGATCAATGAAATGTGTATGTGCTGAGCAATGAAATGTGTATGTGCTGATCAATGAGATGTGTATGTGCTGGGAAATGAAATGTGTATGTGCTGAACAATGAAATGTGTGTATGCTGAGCAATGAAATGTGTATGTGCTGATCAATGAGATGTGTATGTGCTGGGCAATGAAATGTGTATGTGCTGATCAATGAAATGTGTATGTGCTGAGCAATGAAATGTGTATGTGCTGATCAATGAAATGTGTATGTGCTGATCAATGAAATGTGTATGTGCTGAGCAATGAAATGTGTATGTGCTGATCAATGAGATGTGTATGTGCTGATCAATGAAATGTGTATGTGCTGATCAATGAGATGTGTATGTGCTGGGCAATGAAATGTGTATATGCTGAGCAATGAAATGTGTATGTGCTGGGCAATGAAATGTGTATGTGCTGGGCAATGAAATGTGTATGTGCTGGGCAATGAAATGTGTATGTGCTGATCAATGAGATGTGTATGTGCTGGGCAATGAAATGTGTATATGCTGAGCAATGAAATGTGTATGTGCTGGGCAATGAAATGTGTATGTGCTGGGCAATGAAATGTGTATGTGCTGATCAATGAGATGTGTATGTGCCGGGCAATGAGATGTGTATGTGCCGAGCATTGAAATGTGTATGTGCCGAGCAATGAAATGTGTATGTGCCGAGCAATGAAATGTGTATGTGCCGAGCAATAAATGTGTATGTGCTGATCAATGAAATGTGTATGTGCTGGGCAATGAAATGTGTATGTGATGGGCAATGAAATGTGTATGTGCTGGGCAATGAAATGTGTATGTGCTGATCAATGAAATGTGTATGTGCTGATCAATGAAATGTGTATGTGCTGGGCAATGAAATGTGTATGTGCTGGGCAATGAAATGTGTATGTGCTGGGCAACGAAATGTGTATGTGCTGATCAATGAAATGTGTATGTGCTGAACAATGAAATGTGTATGTGCTGGGCAATGAAATGTGTATGTGCTGAGCAATGAAATGTGTATGTGCTGGGCAATGAAATGTGTATGTGCTGGGCAATGAGATGTGTATGTGCTGGGCAATGAGATGTGTATGTGCTGGGCAATGAAATGTGTATGTGCTGGGCAATGAAATGTGTATGTGCTGGGCAATGAAATGTGTATGTGCTGATCAATGAAATGTGTATGTGCTGATCAATGAAATGTGTATGTGCTGGGCAATGAAATGTGTATGTGCTGGGCAATGAAATGTGTATGTGCTGATCAATGAAATGTGTATGTGCTGATCAATGAAATGTGTATGTGCTGGGCAATGAGATGTGTATGTGCTGGGCAATGAAATGTGTATGTGCTGGGCAATGAGATGTGTATGTGCTGGGCAATGAGATGTGTATGTGCTGATCAATGAAATGTGTATGTGCTGATCAATGAAATGTGTATGTGCCGGGCAATGAAATGTGTATGTGCCGGGCAATGAAATGTGTATGTGCCGGGCAATGAAATGTGTATGTGCCGGGCAATGAAATGTGTATGTGCCGGGCAATGAAATGTGTATGTATGTGCTGAGCAATGAAATGTGTATGTATGTGCTGGGCAATGAAATGTGTATGTGTGTGCTGGGCAATGAAATGTGTATGTGTGTGCTGGGCAATGAAATGTGTATGTGTGTGCTGGGCAATGAAATGTGTATGTGTGTGCTGGGCAATGAAATGTGTATGTGTGTGCTGGGCAATGAAATGTGTATGTGTGTGCTGGGCAATGAAATGTGTATGTGTGTGCTGGGCAATGAAATGTGTATGTGTGTGCTGGGCAATGAAATGTGTATGTATGTGCTGGGCAATGAAATGTGTATGTGCTGGGCAATGAAATGTGTATGTGCTGGGCAATGAAATGTGTATGTGCTGAGCAATGAAATGTGTATGTGCTGAGCAATGAAATGTGTATGTGCTGAGCAATGAAATGTGTATGTTCTGGGCAATGAGATGTATATGTGCTGAGCAATGAAATGTGTATGTGCTGAGCAATGAAATATGTATTTATTTTAAATACAGCTTTCTGACAGTACACTGATTAAAAACTGCAAGGTTTATTTTAACCTGCATATTTCTTGTTACTGCATAAAAAGATGTATAAAACTGTTCAGTCTTGTATTTTGATTGTCCACAGCTAACCACACAATCTGCGGGTGATGAGCTGAGCCGACTGAATAAAGTTGTAGCAGAGATGGTTCATGAACTCATCTTCATTTTCGTCAACCATGCTGCACAAGAGTACAGAGATTTGGAAGCAATATTTGCCGATGAGCAAAAGATTACTGGAAATGGTAGCCAATTTATTAATTTTTTTTTTTTATTGGCATCAAAATTAGAATGCCTTTGCTGATTTTTTTAACATGGCCAACTTTTGTTCAGTGGTGAATGTTACTGACTGGCTGATGTCAGTACAGTGTGTAACAGTACTTACCAGCTAATTTATCCACACAATCTAAAAGTACTAACCAGCTGGCATCTATTATACTGTACATTTTCTTGCTCTTTTTTGACAGTCAAATCACCTTTTTGGAGCTCTAAAATGTTCCTCTCTTGTGTACTCTAAATATCATCAAATTATGATTTAATTCATTAGAATGCTTAAGATTTAAGAGGGAAATATATTTTTATATTATTTATAAGATGTTTAAATAATCCCAGAAGTTTTAAGCACTTAAATATTCTTGTCAGTATAATACTTCAATTACCATTGTTGTACAGACAGGTTGGGAGAAAACTGCCAAGTCCATTTTCTATCAATAAATTCACATAGAAAAACTTTTTCACCTTGAAGTAAAAATGTGCTTACTACAAACAATTTAGCAGCCACATAAGAGGTTGTTTAAACAATGTCATTATGAATAGTTGGTCATGATTATATATTTTTATAAAATTGATTTTTTATTCTTATCTACTTTTGAAACTATAGATATGTTATTTAGAAATTAAGCATGGATGTGAAGTCAAGGGAAAATTGTATATGAGTTAATATATATATATATATTTAAAATATTTATAGAAACTATGAGGTGAATAAAATACAGTATTAAGGTGTTAAACAAATATGCATGTATCTCTTTCATATTGTCATATTTGTTTTCAAGATTTATTTTAAAAGACTCTCACAGAATTAAACATAAATTGCCGTGTCCTTAGTGCAACAAAGAGTTTCCTCAACAAACCGTCTTTTTATAGAAAGCAGTAACGCTTTTAATGTACAGCATATTTCTTTTATACAATTTAGAGACTTACATACAGTTGAGTATTTAGATGAGCTTAAAGCAATATCTAGAAGACTGAATTCCTCTCTAAAACTTTCTCTTAGATAAGAAAACTTTACAGATGCACCAAGTCCAGGCAGCAATTGAAACACTGAGTGTCAATTTGTTGGAGAAATTTATAATGCCGACGGATGATGTTCTTAACAAAGAAAATTACATCAATTTTTGCATGAACATGTTTGAGGATTTTAAATCTAAGATGATTGATGCACTGATTAAATGTGTCAGGTTCTCACTGTTATCCTTAAGGAAAAGATTCTTTTTTGGGTGAGTCCTGTTAGAACTTTTGTGAAATACAGCTAGTGAGTATTAGAATTATAAAAAAATATAGGTCAAATTTAATGCAGTTTGTGTTTGAGTAAGAATTCTAATAATACCTTTGATGTAATTGAGCCAAATTATATTTTTATAGACATATTTTGTGTAAACAATGTAATTTCTCTTGGTTTGTTATATTGTTTATTGGCCAAATTTTCAGAAATAAATTAACTTTTACAAACTCCATTTGTTATAAGAATAAATTATTATATGTTTACTCACTGATAGCTAAATTCATGTGAAGTGCAAAGAGTTAAATGATTTTACAATTTAAAGTAAAGATAATTTATTGGTATTTATTTTAATGGTATGTGGTGTACTTCCAGAGTCCACAGAGCCCTTGGCGGTTTGTTGGAAGATGAATTAAGAGGTCCACCACAACCATTTTTGAGGCTGTTTGTGGAGTTGTCTAACCAGATTGTGGTTGGTTTTTTTATCCTTTTAGTACGCAGTGTTCTTATTCTATTTAACAATAGCATCACAGTACTGTGGAATATAAAAAAAAAATTCACTTCTTGATTTAAAAAAAATTAATTTTAACGGCATATAGATAATTGATGCTGTAGCTAATTCCATTTGCATTTTAGATGCAGAAACATTCCTAGGTTTTAAGCCCCCTGTGCCAAGGTACCTGTTTTTGCCCTTTTGTGATGATCATTTGGTGTGTCAAAATTCAAATATGGCTTGTCATTTTTTGGTTATCATTACACATCATGATGCATTAGTGTATCATCTGATAAAATTTATTGGATCAGTTTTATTTTATTAAAATTTTTTTATTTTGATTAGATTATTAATCCAAAGTTAGAAGTAGTCAGCCATGCCTTCAGTAAAGTAGCAGTTATGGTCCAAGATATTGCCAAGAGAATCAACCTTTGGAATGATCCACCCAGTGAGCTATTTGCCAAACTGGAAGTAAAAAGTTTTAGTGCCACCGATGGTGAGTAGTGAGCATGGTTTGAAAATGTTAATGTGTTGTCTTCTAAGTATCTAATTTAATTATCTCATTTAACATTTATTTTAATTGTTTTATTTAACCCAGGACGGCAGCACTTTGATTGGTAAACAATACAAATAATTTTAACTGGAGACAAACTAACAGTAGAACAAACAATACTAGTTGGCAGCCATTGTAGTCTTTATTAATATTTATGTCAAAGGATACCGGATAGGATCCATTTTCTCTGCATTCTCCAACTCTTTTTTTTTAAATTTCTTGAAGAAAATCATAAATTGTACATAACAAAGTATATATATAAATAAATAACGGTCTGGGTTCTGCGTTAAATCTAAAGCGGAAAACAAGAATTCAAAATGGCATCTTGCCCGCTTCTATATAAATGTTTTTTTTTTAATCTACAGTTTTTAATAGTTTCTGTGGTTTCTAAACATAATATCCAAAGGCCAAAATGTGAAATAATTACATACACATATTTGTTTTTTGTATTTCTACTACATATTGCATCTTTAAATTGTAATAAAATCATGAAAAACTCATATCTGTCCAAAACAAAAACTAACCTAGCCTACTGATCAAACCTAAGGGAATATAACTCTATGCAAAGGTTTTGTAGGGTACAGCTAGTTTGCAATACTGATGTTAGGCCCATTTTATGAAGCAAGACTTAATTAAGTATTGAAGTACAGTAGTAGTCCATTAGTCCGGCATCCAACAGTCCAGAATGCCCGATAGTCCGGCATCACTCCAGAAAATTGTAAAAATTTTGGTTTTCTCCAAAAGTGTGTCTTTAAAACAAATAAAAACACTCGAGAGCTATTCGGAAGCCTACTCAAAATCTTGAAGAAAGTGACTCAGATGCCGAAACAAAAGAAAAGGAAAAAAATCATCTGGGCAGAAGCTGCAGATTCACTAAATAAGTTTATCTCTTTTGCTGAGGCTAGTACTAGCTACAGTGCTTCAGAAATTATTGATTTCCATATCATTAGAAATAAATTTTATACTATACGCCAAAAGTCAAGAAAACAAAAAGACATTCGTGACTTTTTAAAATCTAAGTGAAATATGTTTTACAGTACGTTACATACATTATATGAAATGTAAAATAAACTTTGTTGTATGTATTTGTAGTTTAATTATTAACCTAATTGTTCTTATAATTACCGCCCGATAGACCGAAATTTTTGGTAGTCCGGCACCGAGCCGGTCCCGAACGTGCCGGATTATCGGACTTCTACTGTAAAAGGAATCAAGCTATCCATCTGATAAAAAGCGTTTTGGTTTTTTTAGTTCTCTGAAAGTCTCGTTGACTTCAACAGAATATAATCTTTTTGCTAAATTATTTAACAGAGCCAGTGTTGTTACTCCAAAAGAACTGTTACAAGGTTTTGATGGAAAATAAAGATGTGATGAAGTATAATAATATGGGGATGATGGTTGCTCCCTTTGGAGATGAGATAAAAAAATCACTCAAAGTGTTTAATGAATTTCAGTACATCTGGAAAGATAATAAGCAGGAATGCATCGAGGTAAATAGGCTAAAAAGAATATTACAGATTTACATTATTATTCCCATAATCATTACACGGTGGATTTAAAAGAATATTACTGATTTATATTTTCTTTATAATTATTACACAGTGGGGTCTTCGCTCCGGAATTTATACTCTTTGTAATGTGATTCTCAGAAAGCAAACTGAATCATTCAAATTAACAAATTTAATGTAAATTATCCACACTTCCAAATAATAAAAAACAATGCAGAGTTAACATGAAAGATTCCCACACATGTAAAAGTAAAACTTAAAACAGATCACCATGCAGAAACCGACCTTATTTGCATATTATCCATTCATTAACAATGTCTAATGCAAATAGCTTTTTATTGATCTAAACCGAGTTAAGCTTTATAACATCCTCCCAACATTGTAACCTCAGTTTTGATTTTTTGATACAGCTTTAGATTTTTTTTATTACCCCTGCTCTTGAGCAATGTTAATCCCATGAACACCTTTCTGTTGCTCTAGGATTGATGTTTTTCTCTTTTCATTTCAGTTTTTACCAGCAATTGACAGCATTTTTAGACAGGAGAGTTTTTTAAAGGCCAAATAATAAGCCAATCACATCTAGCATTCAAACAAGCCTATAGAAGAAATACTTTCATTGCTATATCTGCACATCTTCTGCTGTGTTTTCATAAATGATGATGCAGAATAATATATTTTATGCCTTTTCTTTCAAATCTGAAAAAATGGCCATGAACCAAATTAACATTTTTTCCTTTATAATCTTAAAAAAATTGGTCATGAGCCAGATGAAAATTTATTTTGAAACTGTTGTTGTGGTCAGGTGTGAACTAAGATTTCATGTTATAGTTTGAAATTTGTTTTGATGTTACCATTACTGTGATCTCTCCAGGAGTTTATGAAGACTAATCCAGGATATTATGAATTTAAAGAAGAGTACACCAGGCTTCAAACAGTTTCTAAGGAAGTAGACAACATTACTTCTCAGATTGCCATCGGACCTATAATCCTTGACACCGGTTGGTGTTTGTTATTTTATTTTTTCTATCTCTTACAGGTTTTTTTTTTTACTCAGGAATTTATAATAGCTGTGACAGTTTTACCTCATTAGTTGAAAAAGAAAATTGTTAAATTCCTTATCTTCATTACTCTGTAAGAACTATTCTATTATATGCTGTTAAAAAGAAATTGATGATATCATGCCTGAAGCTGCTATGGATTGAATAAATTGTTTTAAAAAAAATACATTTAAGGGTATAAATTTACAACTTTTTTTTTTAAGTTGGAATTTTAATACTTTCAGTGCATTTATGGTTCTATTACGATGTATTTCTGTTTTTTTTTTCTGTCATATTTCATTAAAAAGGTAAGACACAATTTTTTATGCACCGACATTCTAAAATCATTTTTATTAAGGCAAGAATATTAACACTGTTAAACTTTTCCTCTAGAACATTTTAAGACTACATTACAGCAAGAGATAGATGAGTGGATGATGGCTTACGGAAAAACATTTAATTCAATGATATGGGAGAACCTAGAAGAAATATCTCAGTTCATAGCAGATAAACACAAGCTTTTATCAAAACCAATCAAAGATATGGATGACATCAGACTGGCCATGGGAGGTCTTCAGGCCATCAGGGATAACTACATATACTTGGATGAGCAAATAACCCCAATAGAGGTCAGCATTCTTACATTAACAGCTGTGTTATCAATTTGGTCATAGCTATAACCCCAAGAGTTGTCAGCATTCTTACTTTAACAGCTTTCTTACCAATGTGGTCATAGCTTAAATAATCTAAATTTTAAAAACATTTTCCCCATAAATTTCAAATAGTATTTTGACTATCATTTGGTTGCTAAATAAAAGTATCATTTGATAAGACTTTATACAAATTCTGCGTTACTGTTCTCTTGTTAGGAGTCCTATGCTTTGGTGGCTAACTTTGGATTTTCTGTAAAGCAAGAGGAAATAGAAAAGGCTGAATCACTCAGATATGCATTTGAAAAGCTGATGATTGTATCTGTAAGTATTTGTTTTTTTTAATTGTTACAATTTGTATTTTACTGTAAGGTCTTCTTATACTGGGGATTTGATCCTCAAAAGTTCAGAATAAAAAAGGCTTGTCTTGTTAATTAGGTGATACTTCCCAAATTTTCTCAGTTTGCAATACTTCAAATAATCACATTAAAATAAGTCAGACATTTCAAAAAATGTTAATTTTTAAGAAAAGCCTTTAAAATTTCATATAACATCTTTAAACTTAGTTGTTGTTTTTTTCGCCATTGTACATTAAATTAAAAACAATAAGAATTATAATAAAATGGCTTGTCAATGTTGATAATACATATACATGTATTTTGCCTTTACCAAGAAATTTTATTTTTGAAGAAGTAAGCACTCTCCCCAGCCTGATTTATTCTGTAATTACAACGAAATATGGAATAACTTTGTAGAAGTATATAAATAATTTTTTATTGTTTATCATATTTATGAACTGTTTGTTGAGGTTTTCATCAATTGTAATCATTTTTTAATCACGAATCATATTTGAAAAAATTCAGCATCTGAAAAATTACCATTTTTATCTATAAAGCTCTCAATTTTTTAGGCATAATTTTGCTGCTATTGCAAAACTTTTTGTGCTTCTTGAATTTCTGTGACTGTCTTTACATTATCTCCCATGAATAAGCTTAAAACTTTTTTTTAAACCAAAAAAAGGCAAAATTTACAATTTTTTATAGAAAAAGACTTTACATTGATTAATTAACTATTGCTTTCTTACCTATCATGACAAGAAATTGTTTCATGTTCTTTTTATTCAAGTCCCAGGTAACTGACACATTAATAGAAATACAAGGTGACTTTAAATCAGAACTTACTGAATCAGTGGAACAGCTTCATGTTGAAATAGCTCACTTTGTGGCTGATTATTATAAGGTGAATTGTCATTTTGTTACCTGTTGCTTTGTGCAGTTTTGGTTACTTCAGTCCTTGGTAAGTAAAAACATTAACAATCACACAAGTTGAACACTTTAAAAATAATACTCTTTTGATTAATTGTCATCTAAAATAAGTGTCAGTTATTTAATTGCTTGACCCTTGCAGTTTTTGTGCTAATGTTGTGTTATTCAATACCATCTGGTTTATTCTAAATACTTGACTATTATAAACATCTATATCATCTTCATTGATTTATTTACACCAGTAGTTAAGAATAACCATTATGAGCTTTTTTTTTTTTAAATTTATATGCTAGAAAGGACCAATGGAACCTGGGATACCACCAGCAGTAGCTAATGACAGACTTCAAAATTTCCAGGTACATTTTGTTGAAGTTAAATCAAAGCTTTAAAAAGTTCATTTGATTTCACCAAACAAAATTTGAACGACTGACATTTAAATTTTACTTTTAACCTTGACATCCTAGACCCAGTTTGACTACTTGGTCAGGAAACATATGTCCAACATGGAAGGTGAAGAGTTATTTGGACTTCCGAAAACTGAAGAGTCAGAGTTTATGAAAGTTCGCAAAGAGCTCACCCTACTTCAGAAACTTTATGGCCTATACACCAGCGTTGTGACCAGCATAGAGAGATACAATGAACTCAGCTGGCAGGATGTGAACTGTGAGAAAATCAATGCAGAGCTAACAGAACTTCAAAACAGGTTAAGATAAACAATGTGAAGTTGTGTGTCTTTGCAAATAAAGCAAAAAAAGATTTATTTTAAAAATCTACTTAGCCCATTTAGGTCAGATGAAGTAGCCTGTTACTGTAGCCAAGGCATCCTTCAAAGTTGTGTGGCTAGTACAATTCCCAGCCACATTGACATTCCCCAGCTAATCTTAGGTCTACAACTATGTCTGTGTGTATACACATTTGCTATCTATGTAAATTTAACACATAAGTAAGTCCTAGTGCTCAAGTAATCACAAAAGTGCTTCACCTAGAATTAGTGTAAGTGGGGACTTAAACTATGACACATAACCTAATGTTAAGTTAGTTTTTGTAATGGTGTTGAAGACTGAAATTCTGGCTACAATAGCATTATTCGTTTAAAATTTGTTGATAACCGAAATTCAACTTATAACATTGTTATTTAAGATGTCGTCGGCTGCCAAAGGCATTAAAAGACTGGCCGGCTTACAATGACCTGAAGCAAAAAATTGACGACTTCAACGAGACCGTACCTTTGTTGGAACATATGGCCAACAAATCCATGGAGACTCGGCACTGGAGGAAAATAGAGCAGGCGGCCAACTATAAATTTGATTTTGACTTGACATTTGACCAGCCCATGGATTTGGTGATGGAGAATGTTCACCTGAAGGATATAATGAAGGCCCCACTTTTACCTGTGAAAGATGATGTTGAGGTAATATAAGTAATATATGCTGGTCAGGGTTTGTGCTAATTGTTGATTTTATTTTCAGGTTTATGTACAGTAAGAAGGTTTTTTTCTAAAGTATATTCAATTTTTGATTGTTTAAACTTCTCTAAACTGTTATGGCAGGACATCTGTATCTCAGCTGTGAAAGAAAAAGACATAGAGGCTAAGCTGAAGATGGTCATGTCCGACTGGTCAAACCGGACACTGACTTTTGCCAACTTCAAGAACAGGGGTGAACTGCTACTGAAGACCAGTGACGCCATGGAGACAATTAGTTTTCTGGAAGATTCTCTCATGGTGCTGAGCTCATTAATAACCAACAGGTTTGACTGACACAATCATATAAAACTCACTTTAATTAGATTATTCTTTAATTATTATAGACATCATGATCTGTAGATACATATTCTGTCCAATAATCATACAGTGTCACTTTTATTTAATCTTTAATAATATTTTTTGACACTGGTAAATCACACTGATATTTTAGCTAAGTTTAGTGATATCCAGTTGGAATAGTCTGGTGTTATACCCTTCTGTTCTAAAAATATTTTCAGGTACAATGCCCCGTACAGGACAAAAATACAAACATGGGTAAACTATTTGAGCACCACTGCTGATGTACTGGAACAGTGGATTACAGTACAAAATACCTGGGTTTACCTGGAGGCAGTGTTTGTGGGAGGTGACATTGCTAAACAGTTGCCACAGGTTGGTATTAGCTGCACACAACTATGTGCTTTTAAACTGACTACAAGTATTAGTCAATTGAGTCAGATTGAAAGTAATTTAACCTTAGAGGAAATTATAAAATACGAAACTTCATTTGTGGAAATAATTTAAAAAAATACTGTCTGAATTTTTTCTTATATAAAAAAACTAATTGGCATAAGTAATAAAAAGTACAGTTTCTGACCACTATATTTTGCCCAGAAATAAAATTCTGTCTATATGGATTAAAAAATTACAAAATGTCATTTTAGTAAATGGGGAGAAAGTCTAAGAAGTTGAGATTGTTATTTATATGTGCTGGACATCACATTACATAAATGAATAACAGTATTTTTTAATACTTTTATGTTTACAAGTTGTTAAACATAGGCCTAAACCTGAAACAATAGAACTGATACATAGATCTGCTTTAGGACTGATACATAGATCTGCTTTAGGTGACAGCATACGACAACAAATGAAAGCTACAATTTAAAATGTTTTAAATACAATTATACTCCTAATCAGTTAAAAAGAATTCTTTGTTATCTAATACAGTTAGTCTACACAACGCTTGGTGAAGTTGAGGTTTTTAGGGCAAGAGAGTATCTTGCCTAATTCATTGCTTGTGACATTATTTTTTAGGAGTCAAAGCGTTTCTCTGCCATCGACAAATCTTGGATGAAAATTATGCAGAGAGCTCATGAAAATGACAATGTTATTTCTTGTTGTGCTGGTGATGACATGATGTCACAGATCTTACCTCATTTGTTCGAGCAGCTGGAACTATGTCAGAAATCTCTTACTGGGTTAGCTTTCGTTTACTCAAATGTTTTCTTTCTTCACACAGTTTTTGTATGTTATGTGATATTTGTATTCTTAACATCACGTAGACAATAAATTTATGTCTGGCATTAAATTTATCTCTTGCATTTACATATTTACAATATTTATGTGCACTGTTTTATTTAGCACACAGGTATTAAAATTTATTTTGTTGTTACTTTACAGGTACTTAGAGAAAAAGAGACTTTTGTTTCCAAGATTTTTCTTTGTCTCTGATCCAGCACTGTTGGAAATATTGGGACAAGCCAGTGATTGTCATACTATCCAGGTAAGAATATATTCCTTAAATATAGAAATATTTCTGAAATGTTTTTGATACGCAATAACCAAATGTAAAGGACCTACCAATTGTGCATACCCACCACACAAGTTGATTAGGCTTTTCATATGAAGCGTTTTATGACAATAGCCTAAACCTGATGGCTCCCAAGGATAATGGATCTCATTTTACTTTACTATATGAAATGTTTATATCTATAGTCGTGGGTTAGGCTAGTCTGGCTTTAAACACCTCATGATCCCTTAATAATTTTTGTATTATTTTCTTTTCTTTATATTTCTTTAGGCTCATCTTCTTGGTTTATTTGACAACATCAAATCTGTGGAATTTCATGAAAAAGTTTATGATGTTATCTTGAACTGTGCATCCAAGGAAGGAGAAAAAATTGCAGTAAATAATTTATTATATACATGTATTATTATTTAAATTTACAAACATATCAAACTTTAGTCAAATATTAGAATTATCATTGATCTAGATGTTTATAATATGGCAATAAATAAATATCACTTGCTGGTTGAAGATCGAAAAAAATTCTGTGCATTTTATACTAAATCATGTTCCAAACGATACAGTTAGATAATTTGTGTGGACTACATGTTATAATAAATTGTGTCTTCAAAATTATCCTTAAATATTTTTTGTTATATTTAAGGCTAGAAAATTATTTTCAGTTTTGTTCCAAACATTACATCTTGAGAATTGATGTTACACGTGTTTAGAAGACTATAAAGTTAATCTAATGCATTTTCCAAAAAAAATTACAGTTAGATAAGCCTGTCAAGTGTGAGCACAATGTAGAGATTTGGCTGGATGTTCTGATGAATGAGCAACAAAGCTCATTGCATGCTATCATCCGAGAAGCTTATCGTAGTATTACAAGCTCGGATTATGAACTATATCCTTTCCTCAGTCACTTCCCTGCCCAGGTAAACTTTGTTGATTATTTCCACAATACGACACATGTACAAAATTTTAGACCCTTAAATGGACTTTATGAAATTTAAAGTAGTTGATTACTTTTTTGCCCTTTATCCTGTCTTATTTCAGGTGGGCTTACTTGGAATTCAGTTTCTTTGGACACAGAAAGCAGAAGAAGCTCTAAAGGGAGCTAAATTTGATAAGAAATTTATGATAAATGCTAACAACTTTTTCCTCACCCTGCTGAATATGCTGATTGCCAAGACAACTGAGAACCTTTCTTCTATGGAACGTGTCAAGTATGAGACATTAATCACAATACATGTTCACCAAAGAGACATTTTTGATGATTTGGTGAGTTAAATTGTTTGTTTGTGAATTGTTGAATAAAATTCATGTATTTCATGATTCATTTAGTCAAATTGTCTGTTTATGGATGCACTTCAAGTGTCATATTTAATGATTTGTTCAGTTAAACTGTTTTTGAATTATTATATTTAATAATTTGGTAGTGTGAATTTATTAAACAAATTTAAATTAAACTTACTTTTTCTTCATTCTTTCAGACCAAGCGCAATATTAACTCTATCGTCAGCTTTGACTGGCTAAAGCAGGCCAGATTCTATTTCAGTGAAGAGACTGATTTAGCTCTTATTCGGATCACTGATGTAATTTTCACATACCAGAATGAATATCTGGGCTGCACTGACAGGCTGGTCATCACCCCATTAACTGATAGGTTAGAGTTTTATAATGTTGTCTTGTCCAATTTTATTTGAACCTTTTCTGTGTGAGCTATAAATATTTTTTTAAATAATTCAATACATTAATTTGAATGAATATTCTATATTGATTATTACTGATTAGGGAAAAGTTTTTTATATGAGTTTTACTATTAATTGAAAATAAAAAAAATCTTTTATCTTTCACTTCTCATGTTTTTTTTCTACTTTCACCATTGATGATTAATTCCTAATTTCACATTTTTTTATAAGTTAGCTATGATTAAAAGCATGATTGAATGTATAACTAAAATAAAATAAAATCATTTTTTTTAAATAATGTTTACTGTGTTTAATTATGTTGAAACTGGTTGAATCAACAGATGCTACATAACCTTGGCCCAAGCTTTATGGATGTCCCTAGGTGGTGCACCGGCTGGTCCTGCTGGGACAGGAAAGACAGAGACAACAAAAGATATGGGCAGGTGTCTGGGGAAATATGTTGTTGTCTTCAACTGCTCAGATCAGATGGACTTCAGAGGCCTTGGGCGAATTTACAAAGGTTGGATTCATTTAGTAGGACTGCTTTCAGATATTTTAAATCATTAACTTTAGCTATAGGATATGTTTAGTTTGTATTTCCAGAGACGCACTACTGCTACAAAAAAAAAATTTCTATATTTAAATAAAGAAAAAATGTTTTTCTTCTTTGGTGTGATTTAATTTTTCTTTATCATTAAAAATACAAAATAAATAGGCCTTGCTCAGTCTGGTGCATGGGGGTGTTTTGATGAGTTCAATCGCATTGAGTTGCCTGTACTCTCAGTAGCTGCCCAACAGATTTATATCGTACTTAGTGCCAAAAAAGAGAAGAAGAAAGAATTTATCTTCACAGATGGTGACAGAGTTGCTCTAAATCCAGAATTTGGAATTTTTTTGACTATGGTATGGATGCATTTTTACTGTATTTCTATGAATGTCACTTAACATTGGGGATTGTTTTTTTTTTTTCAGTCTTTAAAAAAGCAAAAAAGCTTTTTAAAATCTTCGTTCACAATATTATTTTTTTAAGAATCCTGGTTATGCTGGAAGACAGGAGTTACCAGAGAATCTTAAGATTATGTTCAGAACTGTATCTATGATGGTGCCAGACAGACAGGTCAGTAAATATGAATGAAATAATAATGTATTTAACCTTCAATTATCACATATCTATATGCTGTAAGTAATATATAAGTTGTTTTTTTTTAATGTTTAATTATGAATTATATACTTGTATACATTGTATATTTCATTTGTGTGTAGAGTCCGTTTAATGTCTATAATGCTTTCACAATTTTTTAATTTATGAAATCATTTGGTTTGTTTGTAGATAATAATGAGAGTAAAGTTAGCATCCTGTGGTTTTATAGAAAATATCATCTTGGCACAGAAGTTTTACACATTGTATAAACTCTGTGAGGAGCAGTTATCTAAACAAGTTAGTGAACAGTTATTACATTTTTTACAGCACTAGTTTGGTGGCTCTTACTATCGCATATATTAATTTTAAAATTCATTATTGCTAACAGCTTTTTTAATTTTCATTCTTTACTCTTCCGGTAGGTGCATTATGACTTTGGGCTCCGCAACATCTTATCTGTATTGAGAACACTTGGTGCAGAAAAAAGGTCAAGAATAGAAGATACAGAAACAACGATTGTCATGAGAGTCCTTCGTGATATGAACCTGTCCAAACTGGTCAGCCATTTAACTAAAGATACTTGAGTAAAAAAAATAAAAACACATGTTAAGATTAAAAAAAAATAGATAGTCTGCCATACAGTGTACACAAATATAAAATTATCTTTGATAGTCTGCCATACAGTGTACACAAATATAAAATTATCTTTGATAGTCTGCCATACAGTGTACACAAATATAAAATTATCTTTGATAGTCTGCCATACAGTGTACACAAATATAAAAATTATCATTTATTGTAAATTATCATTAATGATATTTGATTTTTTATAGGTAGATGAAGATGAGCCTTTATTTCTGAGTTTAATAGCTGACCTGTTTCCTGGTATAAACCTGGACAGTGCTTCATACACAGAGTTACAAGAAGTTTTGAATATGCAAATTAAGGAAGCAGGATTGATTAACTACGATGCCTGGAATTTAAAAATTGTTCAGGTTGTAATTCAAAATAAAGTTTTTTTCACCATATAATTAAAGAGTAATACAGAAAGGATAATGACTTTAATTTCTGAATATGTGTTGTTGTTTTTTGACACTATTAATCCGAATTGTAACCGATACTGAAAATTTTCCACAGCTTTTTGAAACTCAGCGTGTCAGACATGGAATCATGACTCTGGGGCCAACTGGCACTGGTAAAACCTGTTGCATCCGGACATTAATGAAGGCTATGACAGAAATGGGCAGCCCGCACAGAGAGATGCGAATGAATCCTAAGGCTATCACTGCTCCTCAGATGTTTGGCAAATTGGATGCATCCACTAATGACTGGACAGATGGTATATTTTCAACTCTGTGGAGAAGGACACTGAAAATTAAAAAAGGTAGTCCTTAGAATCGTAAAAGTCTGAAGCAGTGTTAAAACATTTTAATAAGTAAGTAGAAAATACAATGCAGCATTTAAAGGCAGAGTTGATAAAAATTCTCATATCATAAACTTGTTGATTGCCTGAAACCAAGATTTTAGAGCATTACTTCTTCTGTTCAGATGTAGGAATATAACAGCTTTTTTTTGCAGCAATTCCCAGTAGGTGTATTATGCATCATACCTGCAGCATCTAATTCCCAGTAGGTGCATTATGCATCATACCTGCAGCATCTAATTCCCAGTAGGTGCATTATGCATCATACCTGCAGCATCTAATTCCCAGTAATTAGTATCATTCACTATTCTAGTAACGTCATGCATTGACAAAGAATATGTAACTGTAATGTGACAGGCTCTCATGTGTGGCTAATCTTGGATGGTCCTGTGGATGCCGTGTGGATAGAGAATCTCAACTCTGTCCTAGATGACAACAAAACATTGACACTGGCCAATGGGGACCGCATTCCTATGTCTCCCAACTGTAAATTGATATTTGAGGTGCACAACATAGACAACGCTTCCCCTGCAACAGTTTCCAGAAATGGAATGATCTTCATGTCCAGCTCTGTCCTGCCTTGGCAACCTATACTCCAGGTAGTGTGGCTGGATTTGTTAAAACAAACACTGAGCTTAAATGAGGTGGTGATGGGTGGAATTGAAAGCATTTTTAAAGGGAACTATTAAAGAGAATCAACACTTTTTTTTGTAGTTTTTTTTTTGTTCACAAAAGAGGCAGATTTTGTCTTTTGGGTGGAGTAATTAGTCAAAGAATTTTTTAAGCGACTTTTAAAATGTTAATCTTCTTGACATATACAATGCATTTGATCCTAAGATTGTTTGTAAAATTAAATAATTAAGGATTTTTGGTTAACTGCATTTCTCAAAAAATGTGTGGAATGGGCATATTAGTTGTTCGTACAAATTGTAAGTGTATACATGTATTACTTATTATCTTTATGATGATTTTCATAGCAACATTTTTTTTAGTATGAATGAAATCATTTCTCCCATTTAAACTTATCAAGTTTTTTTTTAATCATTTTAAAAATATTTTTGTTTTGTAAATGTTTAAACAGGGCTGGCTGCTGAAAAGATCTGCCCAAGAAAGGTCATTTCTGTTGCCATTGTTTGAAGCTCTGTATGATGATACAGAACACTTTACCATCCTCAATACTGAAGCTAAGATGGATGTTTATTCTTGCATCAAAATTAGACAGGTCTCATTTTATATTACTACTGTTACTTTAACAAAATGTATTAAATCTAAGAGAGAAAAGGCTTTCAAAGCTTACTTTTTTTTTACCGTCAAAATGTTGTGACTGTTTATACATAACAGTCAATTTTAAAATCTCTAAACTTTAAAAATAAAATGTATAATTCATGTATCAAACTTTTGGCAAATAACAGTGTAAATGAGGAATACATGTATCAAACTTTTGGCAAATAACAGTGTAAATGAGGAATACATGTATCAAACTTTTGGCAAATAACAGTGTATATGAGGAATACATGTATCAAACTTTTAGCAAATAACAGTGTAAATGAGGAATACATGTATCAAACTTTTGGCAAATAACAGTGTAAATGAGGAATACATGTATCAAACTTTTGGCAAATAACAGTGTAAATGAGGAATACATGTATCAAACTTTTGGCAAATAACAGTGTAAATGAGGAATACATGTATCAAACTTTTGGCAAATAACGGTGTAAATGAGGAATACATGTATCAGACTTTTGGCAAATAACAGTGTAAATGAGGAATACATGTATCAAACTTTTGGCAAATAACAGTGTAAATGAGGAATACATGTATCAAACTTTTGGCAAATAACAGTGTAAATGAGGAATACATGTATCAAACTTTTGGCAAATAACAGTGTATATGAGGAATACATGTATCAAACTTTTAGCAAATAACAGTGTAAATGAGGAATACATGTATCAAACTTTTGGCAAATAACAGTGTAAATGAGGAATACATGTATCAAACTTTTGGCAAATAACAGTGTAAATGAGGAATACATGTATCAAACTTTTGGCAAATAACAGTGTAAATGAGGAATACATGTATCAGACTTTTGGCAAATAACAGTGTAAATGAGGAATACATGTATCAAACTTTTGGCAAATAACAGTGTAAATGAGGAATACATGTATCAAACTTTTGGCAAATAACAGTGTAAATGAGGAATACATGTATCAAACTTTTGGCAAATAACAGTGTAAATGAGGAATACATGTATCAAACTTTTGGCAAATAACAGTGTAAATGAGGAATACATGTATCAAACTTTTGGCAAATAACAGTGTAAATGAGGAATACATGTATCAAACTTTTGACAAATAACAGTGTAAATGTATAATACATGTATCAAACTTTTGACAAATAACAGTGTAAATGTATAATACATGTATCAAACTTTTGACAAATAACAGTGTAAATGAGGAATACATGTATCAAACTTTTGGCAAATAACAGTGTAAATGAGGAATACATGTATCAAACTTTTGGCAAATAACAGTGTATATGAGGAATACATGTATCAAACTTTTAGCAAATAACAGTGTAAATGAGGAATACATGTATCAAACTTTTGGCAAATAACAGTGTAAATGAGGAATACATGTATCAAACTTTTGGCAAATAACAGTGTAAATGAGGAATACATGTATCAAACTTTTGGCAAATAACAGTGTAAATGAGGAATACATGTATCAGACTTTTGGCAAATAACAGTGTAAATGAGGAATACATGTATCAAACTTTTGGCAAATAACAGTGTAAATGAGGAATACATGTATCAAACTTTTGGCAAATAACAGTGTAAATGAGGAATACATGTATCAAACTTTTGGCAAATAACAGTGTAAATGAGGAATACATGTATCAAACTTTTGGCAAATAACAGTGTAAATGAGGAATACATGTATCAAACTTTTGGCAAATAACAGTGTAAATGAGGAATACATGTATCAAACTTTTGACAAATAACAGTGTAAATGTATAATACATGTATCAAACTTTTGACAAATAACAGTGTAAATGTATAATACATGTATCAAACTTTTGACAAATAACAGTGTAAATGAGGAATACATGTATCAAACTTTTGACAAATAACAGTGTAAATGAGGAATACATGTATCAAACTTTTGACAAATAACAGTGTAAATGAGGAATACATGTATCAAACTTTTGGAAAATAACAGTGTAAATGAGTTATCATTAACTTAACTATAAAACTGGTGCTTTAAACATTTTATGTTTTGCTATCTTTTTATTTAATATATATTAAAAAAAGTTTTTGATATTTTAATGCAATAGAATACAGTGTATCAGATGAATTTCTGTTGTCAGATGTGTGACTTGCTGCAGGGTTTGATACCCAGTTTTATAGATGATAAGAAACACTTTCATGCTAAGTTGATGGAGCATCTGTTTATTTTCTCACTAATGTGGAGTCTCGGAGCCCTCTTGGAGCTGGATGACAGAGCCAAACTGCAAGAGTTTTTACTGAAGCACAAATCCAAACTCAACTATCCTAAACTTTCTGGAGAAGAAACTATATTTGAATATTCTGTTGGACCTGAAGGCTAGTGTTTTACTCTTTATTCATTTATTTTGTGAATTAAGTTGACTATTTTTTTTTGTAAAATTTCTGTGCTTAACATCAGATGTGTTATATACATGTATCTTAGGAGATATAAAAAAAACTTTTATTGCATAGGTCAGTGGTTACATTGGTCTAATAAAGTAGAGGAGTATGTTTACCCCACAGACAGAGTGCCACTATTTTCTTCCATACTTGTTCCTAATGTTGACAATGTAAGAACGGATTTCCTTATCGAATTGATTAGCAAGCAGTCCAAGGTTAGTTTTATGAATGCGTATGATACATGTACTTGTTATAATGTTAATGCGGATAAAAATATTAATATTATCATGTAGATTCTGTACAAAGTTAAAAACAGTTAAAGTCTATAAAGAAAACTATTTTAAAGAGAGACTTTTATTAAAATGTACTAACAAGTAAAAATATGTTTCCTCAGGCATAGGTCATAAAAACATGTATGGAAGTTATGTTGAGTAAAAGTTTGAGCACCACTCTATATTAGCTTATCTCATTTATTTCTGGCGCTCACACTTTTAAGGAACACATGCTAAACTTGAGAAACCATTATGTATTTCCGATATTTCCCTCTGTACATCAACATTATAAAAAAAAAGTCATTAGCTTCGGATTCCATAAGAATAAAGTGGACTATTTAAAAATAATGTACTGTCATCAACAATACACAAATCTTCAAAATTTTTAATAGAGAAGTTGGTGATAATTAAGTAAACAAATTTTAAAACACAGCATAGATTAGAAGCTTAGTACCACCAGACAATACAAGTACCATAAAAATCCAAAGTAATTTTAAAACTATTTTTCCCTGTCTATAATATCGGTCCATTGGCACCGGACATATATTAACCTAGGGCTGTATATATAATGCAGATTTATATTTTACACGTAAGCCTTTTATATTCATTTTCTGTTTTCTTATTGATTTAAAGTATTAGGCACTTCATAAAATCTGTATAAATGTGTTTTTGATATGCCTATGGGAGTTTCAAAAGCAAACTACACTGACAGCTACTTCCATTTTTGATGAGTGT